>JARYHS010002741.1:0-25821 GCA_031002005.1 Vandiemenella viatica
ATGGCCTCTCTTTGTGATAGGGCCTGGGTTGGGTGGCACTAACGGAGAATCGATTCCGAACGAGGATGAATGAAACAACATACAACATCTCGGAAGCGGCCATCGTCCCGTTCAGCTCGAACCTGATCCAGTGTCGACTCGCCCCTCTCTCGTCCACGTAGCGTTGTAACGGAACCCACATTAGCGGATGCGGATGTTTTGCGGAAACGGATGTGGAAAAATAAATTTATAATTAATTAGATTTTAATATTTTATCAGAAATAAACTTAAAACCGAAACAAGTATATATTTATCACAAATTCTACGTTTTGTATTAGCAAGTTCTATTTCCATCTAACACTGTCATATTATTTTTTTGCCTCATCTTTCAACAACAACAAAAAAGTTGGATGATTTAACGAGTGAGTTAAATTATTCACATAACAACGCACGCGTCAACAAAAGAATCCTTTTTTTCCCTGCTTTACGCTCCGTCGATGGCTAAGGTCATTAGAGGAGGGATAGGACTGGGAGACAAGGAACGGGAAGGAATTCAGCCATGGCCTTTTGAAGGAAGCATCCCGGCATTCACCTGGAGTGATTGGGGAAACCATGGAAAACCCAAAGGGATTCGAACCCGCGTCCTCCGGAATACGAGGCCAGAACGTTAACCGTTCACCCACCACGCTCGGTAACAATCTTTGTCATATGAACTTTGCGACTCGACTAATTGAAGTGTCAAACACAAGGCCACGCCACCGCACATCTCCACCGCTCTAGCGGCCCATTCACAGTACAACTTGTAGGACCAACGATGATCCGTTCTCCGATGTGGGACTCTCGTTGGGCCGTGCAGTACTACACGTAGCACGTGTTGGATGTGGTCGGACTCCCAAACAACTAACATAAGTCCCTGCCTTGCAGCGAGGATCATGATTTGAGGAAACATCCTACGAGTGTGCGATAAGAACACTGGTGCGCCGCTAAGAAGTGTGCATGTGTAATACCTAGACTTCAGATTTTAAACAAAAAAATTTGTTTCTGATTGAAAGACATGAAAATAACCATATATATACGATTTATTGACATTTGTGGCCATTATTTGTGATTTCATAGTGCCTACAAATCCTTAAATTGTCATTAGTACCTATTTTTCTTTTGATTATCAAAAAAACATACATCACAAGGGCGAAACACGTTTGGGGAATAAAATAAGGTAAAATTCTCCAAAACAGTTGTTTGGAGACGGTGTTATTTATAAAATTACAATACTTCATGATGGCGCTCGAAATGACCAGCGGAGTTTCATAGCGTTTAAACTGCCTCCAAGTGAAACGGTTATTCTTAGCTATAAAACTAGTGTAGTATTCAAACCTAACATTTTTGACTAAAATTAAATTCTAAAGATAAATTTTTTCAGAATGTAGTGTAAAAATGTAAGTGATATTGAAACGTTTGTACATAACGTAGTGTTGCATGCTAATGAGCGGTGGTGGTATATCGACAGGCCACAGCTTTGATCCGTGCCGTCGGATGTGTCCGTTCTTCTACGATCCGTCCTGCTACACCGACGGAAAAGAGAATAAAACCTTCGTCAACCGCTGCGAGATGGACATCGACGCATGTAGAACAGGGAGTAAGTACTTCTCACGTGTGAGGTGTATACCTTGTACACCCTCGCGTTATGAATTATATTACTTTCGAATTTAATTTTTTCATAAATAAAAATATTATTAATGACTGAAATATCTGATATGGGGTACCTGGATGTTACTTTAGATGTTGTCAACACCGTTTTACCTCCGTTTGACATTAATACTATTTACAAAAATATTCTTCGTGTACAACAAAAGAAACATCTCGTAATACAATACGTTCAATGTACATAAGATTGTTCGTGGTGTAATTAATACGATAACGTAAGACGGGGTTACTTTTTCATCTATGAACTCTATTATGTTCTACAATTTTTAAGATCTAAATATGATTTCCTGCATATATTTTTTGAAGACCATTGAAGCATTGAACAAAATCCCAGATTTTTTATTGCATAGTTTGATTTTTTATTGAAATTAAAATATTGGTGCAAAGTATCCTCATAGGGGGAGGATACTTTGCACCACATAGGGAATTACACGGAATTAAATAAGAGGAATGAACGTGGAGCATAGTATTCATACAGTAAGATTACTTTGCACCATAATAAGTAGTGCACAACATTTGGAACAAGTGAATTAATTTATTTATAATTTTAGTTGTTTTATAAGCAGACAAAAGTCAAAATCAAGAAATATTTTATAACTTATGAATTTTATTACAAAAACTTTAGTGATAATCAAACACAATCATTTAACTCTGGTAACCACGTTTACTTATTTGTTTTGGAGGTTTAATGGACCCCAGGACATCATCCCACTTAATGTTTAAAATGTCAACAGCAGTTGACCATTGCCAGGGGTTTTCTGTTTTTAGCATTAAAGATATCACTGTTTCGTCTTCAGTCAAATGAATGAACAGTTCATTTTCATGTTTGAAAATAACAAACTCTCCAATCTCTCAGATTTTCTAAAATATTTTCTCGGCATGTTCATTCTGTAAAAAATCGAAACAAATAGTTTCCATCATATTTTTAACAATATCTTCAATTATTTGTTCTGTAGACCAAGTTATTAACAATAATTTCTTGCCAGGAATATGTGGGGCTTCATTGCATCGATTCAGTGATGGTGCAATGTAACCCCAATATCACCTAAATGTTGACATGCCTGTGTATAAACTTGAACTGTGCATTTCAAGTTTGACTTCCAATGACCCATAATTCATTTATAATATGCCAAAATATTGAGAAATGAAATAAATATAGTCTTATCTCACAAATGTTTGCAGGATTTGAAATCCACACAAAAGTATATACACCAAAATTTTCCACAATTCTCCATCGTAAATTGAGACACACACCACATGGGATCGGGCCATCTGGAGGGGATCTGCTTCACCCTGAAGTGTAGCGTAGAGTTCCATCTTTGTGGTTAATTTAGAACTAACTGCAAATGACTCATATTTTACCTGTCAGAGACCACCAAATGTGATTCGGAATGTGGTGCAAAGTATGCCCTCAAGGCGCAAAGTAGTCCACGATACGTTTCAATTTAAACTTGTTTATTTTCTTAAACACGTCTTCAAGGATACTGGTTACATGCATTCATACAATCCAGAGATTTCATACACATTTCTTCCACAGATAATACAGTTCCCGGCCGTCGCAAACTGAGTTGGTGAAAAGCTTTGCCGAAAAACTAACTCTCTCCGTCTCGGAACTCTATCGAAATTTCTAGAACACTTCAAAAGCTTCCGACACATAAGTCTCGAACATTAACAATACTTAAACAATTGAAACATAGAAACAATCAGAATTAATACGAAATAATTTACAATCAATACAAAACTGTCAGAATAGGAAATTAAAGATACTTAAACACAAAATTATTCACAGAAATCATTTTAAACTGTGTCAAATAGTCCTTTAGACATCGTAACTTGTATTAATACTTGGAATTACGAACATTTAAGCAATTCTCTAGCACAATTTAGTTCTTAAACATATTAAATGGCCTTTAAATAATTTCTTTTCATAAAACAAACATATATACACTGATTTATAGGAAATTGCAAAACAAACCTAACAGATCATATTCAACCAAACTCTAGCTTACTATAAATGATTCATAAAATTCAATTCCATTTAATGTTAGGTTTTTGGGATGTTACAAGCTCTCAGGTTTTTTTATTATGTCCGTTCACTAGCTCAAGAGTCTCTAGGGCGATACTGGGTTTATCGATATGACAACTCTTTGCGGTGATCATCAACATCTCTGTAGAGTTACCATTTCGCAGGAGGCGCCTAGTCTGCTTCCCACAGTAGTCCCAGCCGATCATCCATCTGGTGGCTGTCGGAGAGAGTTGTCCACTCTCATTTTATGTATTTATTTATTTCGGATGGCATAAGAAATACAAAAATAGTAACTAAATTAAATTACAATAAATATAACTATTACTACAGACTGATCTCCAACGATTGCCGCCATTCAATTGATTCTGTGGTTGCTTCTTGAAAT
Organism: Vandiemenella viatica; assembly: GCA_031002005.1. NCBI lineage: Eukaryota > Metazoa > Arthropoda > Insecta > Orthoptera > Morabidae > Vandiemenella > Vandiemenella viatica. Next base: position 4,095 of record JARYHS010002741.1, read on the forward strand.
GATGCATTGTACCACTGAATCTCCTGAGAGGGCAATCCACGGCGATGTGGTGAAGGGTTTGTTCATAGTTACCGCAGTCACAAGAAGGGTTCTCTATCATTCACCACTTGTACAACCAGTAGTTGCATCTACCGTGGCCTGTTCTCACTCGGTTCAGTGCCGTCCAGGTTTTCCTAGGAAGGTTGAATCCAGAAGGCTGTCGTGTAGTCTTGGATTAGCGCATCTTTGTCGGGGTTGGAATTTGTCCAGTAAGCGCACCACGCTTCGCCTGTGCTGAAATTATTTTGGGCCATCTCTTGATAAAACTTCCATATTGAATATCTAGATTTTAGTCTATTTAGAGCTTTGTGTGTGCACTCCTGATGAATTGGTAGGTGTGGCTAACTTAAGCATTTCTGCCACTCTGATGGCGACATGTAACAGAGAGCACCACCGCAGACGGCACCGACGTTAGTCACCGCACGTCGTGTTCTGTTCTGTCTGCTGGTCACGCACCCACCAAACAGCTCGCAATCCACTGTCACTCTCCCTCACCCAGCGGCCACGCTTTTGTTCCTTGCTACCAGCCTCAAGGTCACATACCACAACAAGGTTGGACAGCACCGTTGCCTTTTGTTTGCACCGTCCAGCTGTGTCAGCTAGGAGTCCAGCTTCTCGCGAATGTTTCAATGTAGCGTAACGATACACTACACGTGTTGTATTCAGTGCTAAACAGCAGGTATTCTTACGCACCGAGTCACCCGTACACAGATTGTGTATTATTGTAAGTTCACAGAAAAAGTAAATAGCTTTAAAAAATAAGTTATAAGTTATTTATTTATTTTCCATATGCAACATTGCCCAGCACCTAGTATCTGATATGGGCCTTTTTTCCATTTTTTTTTCATTTACATATATTTGTATCTTATATATATATATATATATACGTATTAACATGTAAACAATGAATGCAAGAAAATTTTGATTCAATTTTCAATATCTATTACATCTACTGTTATTAAACAAAGTGCGTACCACACCACTACTACATCTACTACTACTGCTATTGTCCCTAATATTACTACTAACATTGCTACTACTACTACTACTACTACTACCATTGCTACTACTACTAATACTACTATTACCACCACCAACTGTCACAGCCGCACTTCGGTCGACTATTGTTCATTTTTCTTGGTGTTGAGTGCGCTCCAAAAGGTAGAGTCCCCTGGAACCGGCAGTAAAGTCAGCCACCCATGCCATCAAGAGTTGACCTCCTGGAATAGCAAGACGGCCCCAGCTGTCGCTCAGAAGACGGCCTCTCTGGAGCACACTGAAGTTCCTCGACGATTGATGTTGCTCATTGTCGTAGGATATCTTCCGTCAATCCGGTGTTGTGAAAGCCAGACTTGCAGCATCATTGTTCCCTCTGCAGTCTTTTCTGGAATTGGCTTCCTCTATTCCACGAGTTGTAATTGTGTTCTCCTCTGCTCCTATATGTGGCCTTTGATTTCACTCGGCATTTTTCCTTTTTATAAATTTATCCTTCCAAAATTTTGAGGCTAGATCAGCTGCCTCGTCCAGCAAATGCCACAAACTTTCGTCGCGCAGTATGTCAAATATTCTCCTACCTTGCAGCCGAGCTTGTTGGTGTTCTCTCAAACTGGCTGTTATTTCACATTCCCATACCAGGTGCTCCGGCGTACTCTCTTCACCACATTCTTCCCTGCTTGAGTCCACAATATTTCGACTTCGGAGCCAGCTATTGTATGGCCCGTGACCTGTAATGTAGTGTACCAATCAGGGAGAGGGTTGCGGGAACTTCTACTTTAACCCCATGAGTTATGAAGCCGGCCGGTGTGGCTACGAGCGTTAAGGCGCCGCCATACTTCTTCCGGGAGCTACAACGGAAGCAGATTCGAGCCCTGGCCTTCACTCGGTTTCCCGTAGTCACATAGGTGACTGCTAGGAAGTTCCCACATATCCGCCTCATAAAAACGCATTGCACAAACAAAAATACACTTGTCACAGAGAACATAAGCTACACTGATCTCAGACAGGTGGCTCCACTTGAGCTCCTCCGACAGTCCCCGGTTCTGACCACCCAGTGGGAACACTGGAAAATTTCTTAACTACAAGCCATGACGAGAATCAAGGATTTGAATGATGCGATAGGGTCCATTCGGAAGTACGAGTGCGAATCAAAAAGTAAGTTGCACTTCCAAGTTACGGCCATTTACGAAACCAGGTACACGTAGGCAACACTGCTATGTCCAGTGCTAGAAATTCGTTCATACGAGGGTGAGTCAAATGAAAACCTTAAATATTTTTTTTAAGTATTATTTATTATGCAGAAGTGGTACAAAGCTGTATCACTTTTCAACATAATCTCCCCCACGCTCAATGCAAGTCCTCCAACGCTTAAAAAGTGCATATATTCCTTTAGAAAAAAATTCTTTTGGTAGTCCGCGCAACCACTCGTGCACCGCGTGGCGTACCTCTTCATCAGAACGGAACTTCTTTCCTCCCATTGCTTCTTTGAGTGGTCCAAACATATGGAAATCACTTGGGGCAAGGTCTGGTGAGTATGGTGGATGAGGAAGACACTAAAAATGCAGGTCTGTGATTGTTGCAACAGTAACGATTCTTGCAAGGAAGCCATCACCTTCTCGTTCAAAGCGCCGAAGAAGTTCTTCACAAGCATCAACACGTCGTTCTCTCATTTGAGGAGTCAACTGCCGTGGCACCCATCTTGCAGACACTTTGTGAAACTGGAGCACATCATGCACAATGTGGTGTGCTGAACCATGACTAATCTTTAAACATGCTGCAATATCATTCAGTGTCACTCGGCGGTTTTCCATCACTATGGCTTCAACTGCTGCAATGTTCTGTGGAGTCACAACTCGTTGTGCCTGACCTGGACGAGGAGCATATTCCACTGAAGTCACACCATTTGCGAACTTCCTACTCCATTCGTAGACTTGCTGCTGTGACAAACATGCACACCGTACTGAACCTTCATTCTTCGACGAATTTCAATAGGTTCACCTTCACTACTCAAAAACCGAATAACAGAACGCTGTTCTTCCCTGGTGCAAGTCTCAAGTGGGGCAGCCATTTATACTGATACTGCGACGGTATTTGTGCATCTGCACTATGCTGCCTACAGACCATTCTGCACGCTTACCAACTTACAGGATAACGGCGGCAAAATTTCAATTTTTTATTACAAATTTAAGGTTTTCATTTGACTCACCCTCGTAAATCCAGGAGTATTTGTTACTCTTAACTTTCAGACTAAGGCGTATAATGAAAAAGTTCAGGAGTAACTATATTATAATTATGAAAATACATATTTTATGGCTTACAACCTACTCCAACACAATTTAAAAAAGTAAACAGATCTACAAAAAATATTAATATGGTATTGATGTGCCAAAATATTATATAAAAAATTGTGAAATGTTGAATTTTACACACTGATCTTCATCTTCAGAGGTAACTTGTTCCATTCCTAAATATTTTAGAATTTTTTACAATTCATTGTCTGAGGATTATTTCTTTTTAAATACAAATAAATCAACATGCCGTGTGAGGTGTTGCGTTATAAGTGTTCGGTAAGCTGAGAAAGGATCTCGGTGCGACGATACGAAACGATGAGGAGGTGAAAGCAGTTTTATACAAATTGTTAAAAAATGATTGAAAAATGAAGTTGAAATAAGATGAATTTTTTATGAAAAGTGTAGACCTGTTTCTTACCAGACAAAACATTCACGTGTCGAGGAAAAGTTAATAATATTAATAATTTCATTCTCAAGTCCGCTTAAACTTCCCATTGTGTCTCGGATTACAAGTTATATGTTAATAATCCCTTCTTTTCGATGTTAATTGTGGAAAAAGATCTTCCAGATTAGTCTACGGGCCAATCAAATGTTCGTCGACATATTCCGAGGCGAATACCGACGTGGTGGGTGAGTGGTTAACGCTCTGGCCTCGCATTCGGGAGGTTCGAACCCCCTTCCGGACATCAAGATTTGCGTTTTCCATGTTTTCCTCAATCACTGCAGGCCAATACAGTCATGTTTCTACAAAAAGGCCATGTTCGAATTCCTTTCCGTTCCTTGCACCCTGTCCTTCCCGCCTCTAATGACGTCGATTTAGAACCACAATAGACAGCATGTGAAGAAGAGGAATCAAAGTTGCACAAACGCAAATTAATAGAATATGAACATGCTTGTATGTTTTATTATTATTATTAATTTTAATTGCCATGGATCTAATGATCCGGTTGCAGTTCTCCTAGCAATTAGATAATTACCCCTTTTTAAATTATTTTTTTTTTTAATAATTTACTTTTCCAATTTACAAATTTTTATTTTAAATTCCTTAAGCGTTTGTGGTAAATTATTCATCACTTCACTTGATAATTTGTTCCAATCCCTGCCACCCTTACTAACAAAAGAAAATTTTCCCACCCCTTACGCATGAAATTGAGCGCCAGCTTGTGGTCATGGTCGTCTTTCCCCTTCCACGCACTATTCCTAATTCTTTGACCAATATCCCTCCAAGTCCGATCACCAACATATGTCCCGTACATTCCCAGCACTCTCTTCACCCTCCAATGACTCCCATTCCAACTCCTTTATCACATCATTGTTCCTCTTGATCATTGTTTTAATGCTAAGAAGTGCTAAAATCTTGGCCATATTGTTAATAACTTATATTGATTCTATATAACATTTACATGACTGTTACAACTAGGATCGGAAAACTGCCTCACTTATTAATCAAATCAAATTTCTTTTTCAGAAAACTGGACATCAGTGAAGTACGGAGAGTGCTAGAAGTGAGGATGTCGCGTCACTTGGATATTGTATTCAGCATAATGGAAAATAAAATTATCTGAACCGAGTAAACTTGTAATCAGTCACAGTTTCCTTGACAACTCCCAGTCGTTAGTGTTATGGAATTTATTTGGCGGCCTCATAGAAGTTATGTGGCTACCGTCCAATGAACGAGCTTCCTAGTTCAGAAACTCCGCAGATCACATTGGATACGTAAAGTGCTCCAGATGATCTTAACCACTGCCTGCATCGTGGCCGAGTTATTAAACGTTATTGTAACTACCAACTGCTCTATTATGAATGAACTACTCGAATTTTTCGCCACAACACGATGATTCTTTGAGTATTAAATCCGATTATTATTATTTATGGATAAGCCCATTTGGACTACGCAAATTACTCAGAAGCGTTTGTTCGCCTTTCTTTGTGCCCGTATTTGGCCATCCTGATCTGGGTTTTCATGGTTTTCACAGATCTCTCCAGGCGAATGCTGGGATGGTTCCTCACAATAGCCCATGGGCGTCTCCTGCCATATCCCGTATATCCCTTCCAAACCATTACCTTTCCTGATAGGTGCAATGCACCCTCCCCAAACACTTTAAGTGAATCGTGGCATATAGTAATAGTAATAGTAATAGTAATAGTAATAGTAATAGTAGTAATAGTACCGAGCGTGGTGGTGTAACGGATAGCGTTCTGGCCTCGCATTCGGGAGGACGGCGGTTTGAATCCCCGTCCGGGCATCCAGATTTGGGTTTTCCATGGTTTCCCCAAATCACTCCAGGCGAATGCCGGGATGCTTCCTTCAAAAGGCCATGGCCGAATTCCTTCCCATTCCTTGCCCCCATCCTTTCCCGTCTCTAAAGACCACGTTGTTAAAAAGGGACGTTAAACTGTTACAAAAAAAAAAAAAAAAAATAGTAATAGTATTTCCTTCATACGCTTTCTGTGGGCTTCTTTTCTCTCATCTGACCATGTTGTTCCAGGTCTTTTCTTTTGCCTTTCCTCCCGGTCAACTTGCCACTTGTGAATTTTGGATTTAAATGTAACTTTTGGATCGACTCATGCTACATTGAGGTCTTTCTTGATTTCGCCAATCCATTTTATAGTATGTGATATTGCTTTACTTCGGTTTTCATAGAATTCAACTATTTGTCTTGTCACTCTTTTGATGTGTCCGTAAAATTTTAGTCTGTGTTGGTATAAGATAATAACTTCAACAGATTTTATCAACAAGGAAAATCAATGACAAAGGCGCAGAATGAACACGGAGGGCTTCAGTTTTCTAAGAAACTCGCAACTGCGGGCACACTGAATCATTCAGCATTTTTATCAGGTTGGTCGCGAGGATATTGCGGCGATAAAAGAAAACCAAACGCAAGACGTAAAGGTTAAGCTCAATGTCCGTAGCCGATTGGTACTGGAATTCCCGAACAAAACAAGTGTATAGGAGTATTCTATTGTACCTTATATAGAAACAATGTTGGCGCGTCCGTGCACAGTTTGTAAACAGAAAGTTGTTCGGATAATTAACGTTAGTGTTATTGACGTTCTACTCTACAAGGAAACAGACGAAGGAATTTATAGGAAACCAACCAAGGGGAGGCGAGAGTGAACGTCAAGAACTAACTGAAAAAATGAAATGAAAGAGAAAAGTTTAAAATGATGACGTTTTCTATATGCTGTAAATAACCGCGGAACAACAAATTGGGAGGTGAGAGGATGGCGAAGATAGATACAGAATGCAGACGCATTGTGGTGTGGGGCGGCAGATCTTGTAGTGGTAATAGTTTCAAAACAAGTAGGCACAAATAACAACACAACGCAACCAGTAACCGGTTTCTTCTTCTTTCCGATAAGGTCTTCTGGGACCACATTCCAATTTCAATTCTTCATCTTTTGTTTTATCTTCCTTTCAATCCAATATTCCTTCATCATTTCTCTATGTTTCTTCCTTTCTAGACCACTTCGGAGTAGATTTCTTTTCTTCTTCCTTGGAATTCTTCCAAACTTAATGCCTTCTTTCTAAAGATCTCTCTTTCCATAATTTCCTCTTCTCTTAGTTCTTTCCGAATATTTCTTAATATCTTGAATCCAGCTCGTTGTTGATTTTTTTCGCAAAAGGTAATTGAATATCTTTTTCGTTAGTCTGTTATCATTCATTCTGTAGATATGTCCATCCACATTAATATTCAACTTGTATGTAGAAAAAACAATAAATGAACTGAAAGAAAGAGTAAAAAAAATCAGTAATCTACGATTTGCGGATGACATTGTCTTGTTAGCAGAACAGGTTGAAGATATTCACAAGTTATTGAATATCATGAACAAAATACTGAAGGAAGATTTTTGACTAAATATAAACTAAAGCAAGACAAAAGAGGTGAAATGTAGAAAAAATGATAACAATACTAGTAGATTAAATATAAATATAGGGTCAGTTCCGATAGCAGAAGTTAGTGAGTTTTGCTACTTATGAAGTAAAATTACACTGATGGTCGAAGCAGGATTGATATTAAAAGCAGAATAGGCACTAGCAAAATGAACCTTCATCAAAAAGAGAAATCTTTTTTGTTTCAAATACTGATCTTGGACTCAGAAAGAACTTATTAAAACTCTATGTGTGGAGCACAGCACTTTACGGTATTAAAACTTTAGGAAAGTAGACAGAAGGAAAATTGTAGCATTTGGAAATGTGGTGCTGTAGAAGGATGGTAAAATTAAGTGAATGGATAAAGTACGAAATGAAGGAGTTTTGGAAATGATGGGTGAGAAAGAAGTTTGTGGAGGAAGCTTACAGAAAGAAGAGACAGGCTGGTAGGTCATATTTTGAGACATCCTGGATTGGTTAATTTGTTAGTGGAGGGAAAAGTCGAAGGTAAGAACTGCAGAGGAAGACAGAGATTAGAATATATGAAGCAGATAATTGAGGACGTGGGTTGTAAGGGGTATGTAGAGATGAAAAATCTAGCGCAAGATAGGAAGCGATGGAGGATTGCATCAAACCAGTCGAGAGACTGATGACAGAAAAAAAGTAAAAAAAACAGCAATCTGCTTTTCCTTACAATTTCAATAAGCGGTTTATTTTATAGAGAAACTGCAGTGTCAGCCATTAGGGAAAAGAAGTTGAATGAAGGCAGTGCTGTGAGTGTTTAAGGCCACGAAGGAACTGAGGGAGAAAGAGGAATACGGTATTGTGCCGCGTTGGTATAATGACACGGGTTGTTTGGTCTGCTGTAGCGGCTCTACTGCAGTAAATCGCTTATCATACAGCGCCCGTAGCGTACAGGATAACAGTTTTATTTGCCTCTTCCTGGCATAAAAACCCACAGCGCAGATCGATCGTCCATTTTCTTCGTGGTCGCGTCAACATGAAGTATCTTCTTCTCTTCGCGATCTTGGCTGCTTTTCAGATCAGTAAGTATGGCATTATTTTTTTGGCTGTTACCTAGCGAAGATTGATTATATTATAAGTATTATTAGTACTAAGTGTGAAGGAATTAGTGTGCGTTAAAAGGCTGCCTACAATTACCGAACAGCCTCTGACGAAATACGTAAGATATTAACATTTCCACACTAATATGCGTTTCAGAGTGTTATTGAACGAGAAAGGCCCACTCCCGTTTAGAACACGTGCTAGCTCAACGCTCGATTTTAGTTTTAATGGAAGACTGTTAATCCCTTATAACACCAAACAAAATGAAAGATATTACTGTCAGCTGTACAAATAGTGACGCGGTTCCGAGCGAAATACCACCGAATGTATTCAACAGACTTCCTTGAAATTATGATTTCCATGTTCGTGACTCAGTTTGACAGGCTCCTAAAACTTCACCTCATGTTAAAATTCATACACAATGAAGCAATGTTTTCGAGTGAGGCGCCCAGCACACAATCTCAATCAGCCCGCCAGGATAAAGATCCTCAGGGGCCATCACTAAATTACGTCATACGTTAAGGCGGAGGGAGGGGTCAGCAAAGTGTGGCATCGTGTAACAAAAGGGAAAAGGGGGAGGGGGAGGGGGAGGGACGTGTCATAAGCTTCGTGAGGTCACACACATGATTCGTACCACTGTGTGTCACGTGGCAGCCGCGAGACTTCACGCTCGCTGCACCCACGGTGTCGCACGTCGGCCGCCTTTGACACGCGCCGAAAGGCCAACACGACAGTGTGGCATCTGTGATCTATAGCTTCCATCATACAAAGCCACTAACCAACACAAGCAATCACACGAGAAGCAACAAGAGGATTTACCCCTCACGAAGATTTGTCCTGACATAATTCCAACTAGACGTGACTGGGAACTTAATTGTTTTCTGAGCGGTGACTATGGTATATGGCTGGACGAGGAAAATGTTGACACATGGAATGTTCCTAACATTATCCAAATCGAGAACAAGTGACTGCTATGCCAGTCATAAATAATGCAAAGAATGCATTTCAAAGTCCATGCGCACAAGAAGATTAAATTTTATATCGTTCTTTTGATTTGTCATGTTTTGACAATTTTCTTAAATTAGACAACCCTTGCAAAAATTTCGCGAATAAAATACGATGAATAGTGAGATTGAATGCTTGTAATATAATGAAAAGTAGAACCGTACTTTTGTAGTAAATATTTATATTTTTAGTGTAATAGGTACGCATCAAAATACTCACAACATATTACGAAACAGTTAGGAAAATTTAAAACAGACTGTATCTACGACAAACTGTCACTGGCCTTAACAGAATAAAACCAACCTGAACAAAATGCACACAACATATCATCATCTCTGTGATATTTGTTGCTGTGCGAATAAAATGTGTATATTGGAATTGTATAGCAAAACAAAAGTATTTCCATATCAGAAAAAAATATCCAAAAAGCTACTTATTGAATAAAAAAAAGTTTAATGACATCTCTGTAATATCTGCGGTTGCAGTCTAGGGACTTGGCTCTAAACTTTCTCATACGTGCTACCACTTTAAGCACCAAATTCCGAAAAATTCTTTCATAATTTATGATTTTACCTAACTGGAGATATTAATCTTTAAAACGATATGATATTTATCGATTACAGCTAGGTATCGAAGAAGATAAATGGCTTGTAATAATAATAAAAAAAACATGGTATAGAAATATTATTGATACTTTTCCCTTCAAGGGTCGAATCCCAAAAAAAATCTTTTATAAAATATGGTGTGATCAAAGCAGCCACCTTGGTCTTTAAAATGATAACTCATTTATCGATTTCGGTTAGTTATCAAGCGAGGTAAAAAAAATTAAAAAAATTCTAGAAGTGATGCTATTTTTACACCTTATGGGTTGAATGAATTTGGAAAAAGTTTTATCTTAAAATATGATGTGACCAAAGCGGTTAATTTTATACTTAAAACGATACCTCATTTATTAATTTCGCTTGGGTATCAAGGGAAATAAATAGCTCGTGACAGAAAAATGCGTTGTAGAAATATTAATACTTTTGCCCTCTAGGGTTAGAATTTTGAAAAATTTCTTTCTTAAAATGTGGTTTAACGGAACCTAAGACCTTACGAAGACTTCAATCTTTAAAATGATACCTCGTTTATCATTTTGTTTAACTATCAGGGGAAATAAATGACTCGAGACACAAAAACAGGCATTTTAGAAATACTGATATTTACGTCCTTTATGAGTTAAATTCAGAAAAATTCAATTCTAAAATGTGATGTTACCACAGCAGAAACCTTAATTTTTAGAATGATATACCGTATATCTATTTCTGTTAGATATAAATGGAGACAAATGGCTCGTAACACAAAAATGCGTTGTACAACCATTTATACTTTTCCCTTTAAAGGTTGAATTCCAAAAAACTTCTTTCTTAAAACATGATGTCACCAAAGCTGATACATTACTCCTCATAATCTTACTTGATTTATCGATTTTTGTTAAATATCCAGGGAGATAAATGGCTCAAGGCACAAAAAAAACAATTTATAAAAATTGACATTTTTGCACCTTTAAAGATCGAATTACGAAAAATTCATTTCTTAAAATATAATGTTATCACGGCGGAGACCATATTATTTATTATGATACCTCATTTATCTATATTGGTTAGATATGAAGCGAGATATATGGCTCGTGACACAAAAACGCATTGCAAATATGTTGATACTTTTGCCCTTTAAGGGTCGAATTACAAAAAATTCTTGTCGTAGTATATGACGTCGCAAAAGCAGAGATCTTAATCTTTAAAATGATACTTCATTAAATGATTTCAGATAGGTATCCAGGGAGATAAATGACCCGTAACACAGAAAACAGCATTTTAGACATATTGACATTTTTGCCCTTTAAGGGTCGAATTCCGAAAACTTACTTTCTTAAAATATGATTTGATCAATGTGGAGACCATAAGCTTTAAAATGACACCCCATTCATTGATTTCGGTTAAGTATGAAGTAAGATACAGGCTTGTGACAAAAAAATACCTTGTAGAAATAATATATATGATGTTTGATTTACTGTAAATTTTATGAAAAATATTTTAATTAGAAATATATAAATAGTTTTGAAAGTTCTATTTGAATTTAATAATTTCTTAATTTAAAATTCTGTAACGTTACACGAGGGTAGGGGGGGGGGGGTCACACAACAGCTTTGATGAGCAGGCGGGGGGGGGGGGGGGAGAATTCGTGTGACGTGATTTATGGGTGGCCCCGTTTCATGCGAGTCAACTTTTATAGTCTTTAATAGTCCAGAGATTAAACAAACTAAAGCTTGTGAAACCCGTTAAAAAACAAATCAATTTATATACGTAAAAACAATCATTCAGTGACATTTGAAATTCATGAAAGCAAAATTATAATAATACCAATAAAATGATTGAAGATTTGTGGGACCATCACAAGTGAGACAGGTAAAAAACAATAGTTCGCAGTCCTTTCCCGCTAACCCAGAACTTGCTGAGTCATTGCACAGTAACCAATAGCCGTCACCTCACGCAGACTTGAGAAGTTATCTACTTCAATTTCTTTTCTTGCTCTGTTTGTAATTCCATCATTCCACTTCCAGTCAACGGTTCAGTCAATTTTTCAAGGTAATCCTTTTATTTCAGTTTAACAGCGCTTTTAACATGTTGAACTAAAACCATAATAGCAAACGAAAGCTGGCTTGCTGTTGATTAATAATATGTTTCACAGTAAACAATTCTTCTAATGTCTTTCAAAATTTAAAACATTTATTTCCAACACTGCATTTAACCTTTTATAAATACATTCTTTTCCTCATTTAATTAAAAATTAGCTACTCCGCAGACTCAACACTTTTTTTCTATATACTGTACATAACATCTTAGATAAACTAAGCGATAATCATTACATTGCTATTCATTTTACAGGATAGGCAACCTAATTTATTTATGCACTCATTTAATGCTTATGCTGAAGTCATTTCACAGTGTGTATTAATATCTTATTACACAAATCATTTTGTACCTCATTGTCACTATTGGTTACAGCCATGTAGCAGTGAAAGAGCAGGATTTAACTTGGGAAGAAGTAGAAACAGCTCTGGGTAAGATGAAGGGTGGAAAGGCACCAGGCATCGATGAAGTGAGCGTGGAAATGATAAGGGCAGCAGGAGTAGCAGGAAAGCAGTGGCTATACCGTGTGATGAGAAAGATATGGAAGCAGGGCACAACTCCTGAAGACTGGAAAAAAGAAATAATTATACATATATTTAAAAAAAATGGAGCAGGAAGGAGTTTAAAAACTATAACATTGATGTGCCACTGTGCCAAAGTGTATAAGAAGATCATTGAAAAAAGGATACGTGACAGGGTGGAAAAAAGGTCTAAGGGAAGACCAGTATGGCTTCAGATCAGGGAGATCGACGGTAGATCTGATATTTGCTATGAGACAGCTGCAGGAAAAACATTATGAGTATGGAAAGGATCTACTGTTGGTATTTCTCGATATTGAGAAAGCATATGATTGTGTACACAGGAGTAAGGTATGGAAGGCCTTGGAGAACAGAGGAGTTCCCAAAGAAACCATCAGGAGAGTGACGGAACTGTACCAAGGAAGTGTGAGCTATGTGAAAATAGGGGAAGGAAGATCAGATTGGCTGGAACAAAGGAATGGACTAAAACAAGGAAGTGCGCTATCACCACTACTCTTCATTGTAATCACGGATGAAATAATGCAGAAGGTGGCAGTGAGGATGGGAGAGGAAAACATGAAGGTGATGGCTTTTGCGGACGATCTGATGATCTGGGGAGGTGATGAAGAGAAAGTGCAGCAGGAGTTGGATGTATGGACAGACAGTGTGGAGGAATATGGCCTGAAATTTAATGTAAAGAAATGTGAGTACATGGTAACAACCAGGAAAAAGAATGGGAAAACCCATGGAATTGTGATGGCAGGTGAACAACTAAAGAAGGTAAGCAGGAAGCAGGTTCAAGTACTTGGGGAGGGTATTAGAGGAATGTGGAGGAAATGATGGAGAGATAAGTGGAAGAGGAAGACAAGCAGAGGCGTTTCTAAGGAGCATTAGAAGCCTGATATGGAATAAGGAGGTGCCACAGAGAAGCAATAGAGTAATCTATCACACATACTATGTGCCTCTCTTGACTTATGCTGCTGAAACATGGTCAATGAAAAACCGGGACATCAGCAGAGTACAAGCAAGCAAAATGAAGTTTTCTAGAAGTAGAATGGGAGTTACTGGAATGGAAAGGATAAGGAATGAAGTGATTAGATGCACCATAAATGAAGAACCCCTACAGGAAAGGGTAGAGAGGACCAGACTGAGATGGTATGGACATGTAACGAGAATGGAGATCCAGAGAATTCGGAAGAGAGGAGAGGACTGAAACAAGGTGGTGACAGAGAGGTGGTGGGAACAAAGAAGAAAATGGAGAGGCTTGTGCATGATACAGACCCGGCCAGTGGCTGGAAACTGTTGAGGATGATGATGATGTTGATTGGTTGAGGCATGAGGTTCTCACACATGGTTTCCTTCTCCGGCTGGAGGACCCTCCCGAATGTGATGCTTGTGGCGTACCTTTGAGGGTGTGCCACGTTATTTTTAGTGTTAAGGGCAGACTTACTTTAAATAATGATACCAGCAACGTGGTCACTGTTTTAAAATTTTGTATATTTGCCGGTCTGGTGACTAAACTTTTAGTCCGATCGGCCTAGTTTTAAAATGGATGGGTGGTTCCTTTACAGCCTCCAATTGATATGCTTCATGTACAATGTTATACACTGTTTAACTTTTTGTATTGTGGTAATTCTCTTCTTGTTGGCTATCATATAGCCAACGAGACGTGAAATGTTTTTAATTCATTTTTAAACCTGGCTGTTCCCTCTACTACTAAGCACAAATAATAAAATTGTTGATCCTAGTGGCCCGTTTACAGCCTCGATTTTAGTGACTTACACTGTTCTGGTATCTGTGTCGCCGAACTCTTTACAGTCCGCCGCACAGATGGTAGAATCGTCTAATAATTTAAGTCACAAACCAAAAGACGCTCTACGACCTTGGAGCTGGCCGTTCCAAAGATACTCTTGCTTCATGGGGATACCGGGAGAACTGCCAGATACCACATGTTCGTGCGGGGAGAGAGAAAGCATGGTACATCTGTTGTCATATCCTCAAACCGGAATGAATGTGTCCCATTTTGACCTCCAATCAGCTTCTGACGAAACCATAGCATTGGTGGAAAAACTGCGTCATATTTGACAAATGGTAGACACAGTACAGTCAATACAGTCACGGACAACCCTGTGAATTAAGTTACCTCATATCTGATGGTGTCATCGACACGAGAAGAAGTCACGTTACTGCATCAGATGTTTGTTAGGGCGCTAATGACCTTGTCGTCGACACACCACAAAACACCACCACTCTCGAAAATGATGAGACTTTCACTAAAATAAAATGTTGTGATATAGTAGGACATGATGCGACCTGTCCGCGGTTGCAGGATTATCCTTACATTCCTGGACACCCTGTATATATGTTGAATAAAAGTGACGATAGGCAACACCCTTGTCTCACTTCTCGATTAATTGGTTTCCATTCCAACAGCTGTTGTCCGGTTCTGACTGCGATTACATTGTGGCTGTAATGTTCAGAATTGCTTTTATGATATACTAGCTCGTATCCGCGACTTCGTACGCGTGGATTAGAATTTTTTTTCCCAGAATTGAATATAGAAAGTTGTTGATAACGAAGAATTGGTCCCAAACAACACCGAGTTGGTATAATATGACAGGAAAGCTATCACTATATCACTCTACCGTCGAACCTGTCTCTTGAAAAGAATCAATTTCCAACATATTTCTGTCACCATTCGATAAGGTCTCAAAACTTCGTGACAACAATTGTTAATCATACCGGAAAAAATGTTTTGTGCCCTTCATGCAGATTTTCTTGTCAAATTCCATCAGTATCGATATAGCCATTTAGTCGTCAAAACGTAACAAAAAGACAGAGACTTAGTTCCGTATTTATAGTTTTATTACTGATCACACACACACTGATTGCGAACAACCCCTGAGGGATTATTATAACGTAAAAAAGTGTACAACTACAGCATTGCAAGACTACCTACGATTTGCCTGGCATTGCACCCCTAACTTTGTGATATCTGCAGTTTAACATTCAATCCGAATAACCGACGGCCCAGGCGTGACTCTTACGATCAAAAACAATTTTTAAAAATCTTAGCCTTCACGGAGTGTTGAACCGTAAACCACGACTAAAACATTAGTAAGCCAGCGCTTTAGCCACTGAGCTACATGACCACTACACGGAAAAACAGTAATGAGACGTCCATATCCAACGCGTCTGTCTATCGCCATTCAGTAGCATTTCAAAATTATGAGACAATATGTATTATTTATACAGATAATTTTGCAACCAAATGTAGACAGTATTTTTCTCCTTGTTTTAAAGGATAAGTGTGTAACGTTTCATCGAGATCGGATGAAAACTGTGGATTTGTATGAAGAACAAACAAACCAACAAACAAACATACATACATTCATCTTTATATATATAGAAGGTGGGGCGTTACTTTCAGCCAGAACTTGCCAAAGTTTTCTTCTGTCGATTGTATCGAAACCTTTCTTGAATTGAATACAACATGCCAGGGTTCTCAGGCGAGGCGCTTTGTGTTGCAGGCTGGGGCAAGGAGTCGTGCCTGGTGGTGTGCGACCTGAGGTTCGAACCCGTGTGCGGCAGCGACGGCAGCCAGCAGGAGACCTTCGACAACGCTTGCGAGATGGCGAACAGGGCGTGTATCACAGCAAGTGAGCGCTCCACTCTACCCTACACACTATACGACAGGGAGCCTGCCGAGACGAGAGACAGCGAACACTTCAAACAACTAAGCTTGTAAATAACTGCGTCTCTAGACAACTGTTATGGTGAATTTTATTTTACTTTATTCCCCAGATGTGTTTCGCCCTTGTGGTGTAGGACATCGGCAGTAGCTGTAAATGTGTTTTTACATGTGTCTTATTACAATTACTGTCTACAGTACATATATATACTGTACTCACAGGTATAGCGGTAATCCTCACATGGCGCTATATCTGTGACTACAGTGAGTGCATACATATTGTATAAGGACGGTTGGTTCGGAGAGGGGGAGGGATACCATCACGTCCAACTTTTATCATGAATATGATAATTAATTTTATAATTTTGTTAATTGGTGAACTAGAACTTTGAATGCTGCAAGAATTTAAGTTACACAAAATAATATTCAATTTATTCTGTCTTCTGGCTTATACAAGGCCGGGCATATTTAACGTTACGTTAAACACAATATAATCAAAGACAATAAACAACCAATACCCGGCGTTTACAATTTGCCGGACAAATGCAACAATGAACAGATTTTAAATATTACAAAGATTTGGCAAACTCAATATACATTAATGTGGTGTCACAGGCCAAAAAATTAAAGTTAACATTTACAAAATAATCCCAGGGGTGCCATTTAAAGTGAAAAGCATCATTTGAAATAGTTATAATGAGCAAGATGCTTAAAATTTGAAGTTAATGAACATGGAAAGTTGGTTAGCTCAGTAAAATTGTCGTGGTGAGAGCGGAGAATCTAATCCTATAAGTCGCTTATGGGTTAGCAAGCCTCGTTAAAACCCTATGGAACCATGGACCTTTGCGTTGGTACTTTACGTTGTCGCATCTGCTCGACGAAGTGTGACACGCTGTGTCACTGTTGAATGCAAATTCGCGGAGCCATCCGCTCTAGTGCATCTGCTGATGGCCTCTAGCAGGCGAAACACTCAGTTTCCGGTCACATCTGAGCCAGAAAGGGTCTAGCTGCTGTCATGGACCAATAGCTAGGAGAGTGTGTCGGACGACACGTCTGTACTTCAGCTCATCTGACCAGCAAGTCCTCTCTCATGGCGTCCTCTTCTCCGGCCATGGAAAGCCAGTTTCCCTCTCTCCACACATGGAACAGAAGCCTTTGATTAACAAATGTAGACCCTGTAGCCATGCACGATTGGTGAAACGACGTAGCCCACAATCACGTGTTTAGTGCCGTAGCTAGCATTCGTCACTCGTTTCGCGCACAATTCCCTGACCTTGCACCCCTCAAGCGGAGAGCGGGGCCATCGTCCTCACAATCTAACGGAATTTGAGCGTGTTCCACTGCCCGATCCATTGTGTAAGTGCGCCTGGTTGTCGCCAAGCGCTAGGCATTGTCCAGCTATCTGAACGCTCAAAAATGCAGTTCCAACAATTTTCCACATTTAATACTTTCTTAACAGCAATTTTGCAATGAATTAAATTATATAATAATAAATTTGGTCACCCAGGCTTAATACATAATTATTTACGTACAATTTACATTTTAAATAAACAAATATAATAAAAATTGAATATTAATTATGATTATTTATTAATATTCATTGGGGTATGACTCTGTCATACCACAATATATAAAGATTTGTTCTGTAGACAGTAATTGTAACAACACACAAGTAAAAACACAGTTACAGCCACCACAATGGCGAAACGCGTATGGGAATAAAATAAAATAAAATTCACCGTAACAGTTGTCTAGAGACGGTTATTATTAAAATTATTGATCAACAACTGCGGAAATATGGCCCTTTATCAGATTAACTTGAAACAACTAAACAAGGAATTAATAATAGTGAAGATGGTGGCTAAACATGGGTTTATGAAGAATATTATTGGTTCAAGAGGCCCACTGATGGATGCGTATAGAAATTTCTATATCCCTGTTAGGAGGACGCCGGTTCGAATCTCCGTCCGGGCATCCA
Source organism: Vandiemenella viatica (assembly GCA_031002005.1). Taxonomy (NCBI): domain Eukaryota; kingdom Metazoa; phylum Arthropoda; class Insecta; order Orthoptera; family Morabidae; genus Vandiemenella; species Vandiemenella viatica. Next base: position 22,224 of record JARYHS010002741.1, read on the forward strand.
AATTTGAATTTTCCATGGTTTCCCCAAATCACTCCAGGTGACTGCCGGGATGCTTCATTCAAAAAGGCCATGGGCGAATTCCTTCCCGTTTCTTGTCCATAGTCCCATCCTGCCTCTAATGACCTCGACGTCGACGAGGCGTAAAGCCATTAGTTATTTTAAAAAAAGGCTTTATTAGAAAACTGAGGGGAAGGGAGGCTCTTGAGACAATTACAGATAAGGATGAAGAAGAAGTTACTGAGGATTTGAAAAAGGCAGAGACGCTAAGTAACTGGTTTAGTAAGACCATTAAGGACTATGAATCAGAAACGGAAGGGTCTAACTCGGAGAACGAGCTTAACAACACAATAACAAATGAACAGACCATAAAATTTGAGATTCGTCCTAAGGATACCATGAAGGAACTAAGAAAGCTGAAAAAAAGCGTAAGGTAGCTGGTATGGATAACATAACTACAGAAGTCTTAAAGATATCGGGATGTCACATTCTACCTTATTTTCCAATTTTATTTAAATTGAGCCTCGATACTTGCTGCTTACCACAGTACTGGAAAAGTGCGATAGTAGTGCCGGTACATAAAGGAGGGGTGAGAAATAGAGTCGAAAACTTTAGGCCGATCAGTTTGACATCAGTGGTAGTTAAATTAATGGAGAGATTGATATGAAACCACATCAGAAATATATGAGAATGAGCATAAGTGGATTTCGAGTCGGCAACATGGCTTTAGGCAAAAATATTCATGAGAACCTCAGTTAGTAGGCTATATGAAACATATTTCGGATGAAATCGACAAAGGATTTTTTTTTTATCTGCTTAACGTCTCTCTAACAGCGAGGTCTTTAGAGACGGGAAAGGATGGGGGGCAAGGAATGCGGCCATGGCCTCTTGAAGGAAGCATCCCGGCATTTGCCTGGAGTGATTTGGGAAAGCATGGAAAACCCAAATCTGAATACCCGGATGGGGATTCGAACCGCCGTCCTCCCGAATGCGAGGCCAGAACGCTAACCGTTACACCACCACGCTCGGTATGGACAAAGGAGACCAAATTGATAGTGTAGCACTACATCTTTCAAAGGCTTTGACAAAGTGAGCCATAAAATGATTGTAAATAAGATAAATCTGTTGGAGTGGATCAAAAAATTTGCAAAATCTTAAAAGATAGAAAGCAAAAAGGAAATGCAGTATCAAAGGAAGTGGAAGTCAAAATGGCAGTGAAAGGGGGTAGCGTATTGGGACCATTGCTGTTCGTCATTCTAATGACTGATTGTGTTGGATTACTATCAGAGGTTAGATTGTCTGCAGATGACATGCAATTCGACGAAAACGACCTGAACAATGTGCATGGAATGATTGGTTTTTGTTGCATTACAATGCCCCGTCACATCGATTCGTAATACCTTGCCAAAAACAATGTTACCAGTCTGGAATACCCTCCATATTCTCCCAATGTTTCCACGGTTAAAAGTGACGTTTAAGGGACGACGTTTTGCTGATTCGTCAGAAGTGATTGAAAATACAACGAAGCGGCTGAAATAACTTTAGAAAAAACGGCTTTCAGGAGTGTTTCCAACAGTTGTATGAACGGTGGAATAAGTGTGTAGAAGCAGGAGGAGAGTGTTTTGAAGGAAAATAAGGTAAAAATGTCATGTATATTCGTCGTATCTGTGCTTGTATATTGTCAAGGGATATACTTAATTACAAAAAGATATTCTTTTCCATTTTTTTCTGCAGCCGGTTTGTTTAATTCCGTGTAGTGGTGACGTGTAAATAGTGGAAAATAAAATAATATCTCTGACGGTAAAATCGACAAAATGGAGCTCAAAGAGGAAATGTAGGCACAGATGACAAACGCTTAGAAATGTTGAAAAATGATTTTATCAAAGGCGAATTTACTAACAGACTCGCCTCCTGATTAAATCGCTTCATCTTCAGTGACTATGGGCAAGGCATATTGGCTCAAACTCTGTTTTTTGTATCTGTTATAGGTAATGTGATTTTTTTAAAAATATTATTTCACGTCACTAAAAAATCTAAATGAAGTTGAAAAATTAAGAAGCTTATGCTCGATTTCTGAAGATGAAATAAAATTTGGATTCAGATTTTGGAGCAGTACCTTACACTCTCACAATACTGTCAACAGGAAACCTGAGACAATTATTCTTGTAGTTAAAAGCCATTGGGATTTTTTTTCCATGCGAACATATCTAAAAAAAAAACTAGTATTCGAAGAAACGACTGTATCGCAGATATGTGGGGTGAATACCCTTCAACATATTCGCGGGAACCAGAAATCCATTCTTAACATATTGGCTGATGGTGTCCTAAGTCGAATATTAAGTGAAGGCCAGCCACTATAACATTCATATGACTGTTACAATAGATAATAAAAAGTTGTTGTCATTATAACGAAGTCGAATTTCTGTTTCAGGGAAGTGGACGCTGGTGAAGCGAGGAGAGTGCTTCGCGTGAAGACAACATCTGCCACTCGGAGGATGCATTCAACACAGTTGAAAATAAATTAGTCCCAACTGAGTACATTTCAGCTGCTTGCATTGTTTTCCGACTCGTTACCATCGCGGTTCTTTCCTCCCGTTCCGCCAACTTCATTCGCCACATCCGAGAAGGTATTCGGTCCGGTTTTACATTACTACTTCAACGAAACATAGAAAAGTGATACCTGCTTCCGGGATTGCTCAGCGCCTGTGATTTGTACACTTCAAGCTAACCACGGCCTACACTGTGGCCTAGTTATTAAACGTTGCTCTTACTGTCAGCTACTGCATTATGAATCAAATTCCTTGAATGTTTCGCCTTAAACTGATTGCTGAACTCTTCTACCAATTAAGAAATTTAAGGTTAACGCTTGACATAGTAGCAATATTTGGAAATTGTATTGTCATTTCAAACACTGTGAGTGGAACGGATTACTTCAAGCAACGCTCTGGACTCGCATCTGGGAGGACGCGGGTTCGAATCCCCGTACGGGTATCCAGATTTAGGGTTTTTCATGGTTTCCCCAAAACAATTCAGACTAATAAAAATATTTTATCCATGATGGATTAGTGGAACTCAGCGACTATAGTTTCAAATTTCTTGATATTAAAAAAACAGGAACCAGTCACAACTATCAGTCATTTTATTCAAATACCTAGTTCACATTGCTGTATTTTTTCATAGAACTTAATATTATCTTTAGTATTATGCAAAACTCTTTGTACATAAACATCTTTGCTAACATCTGTAAACGCAAAGCAAATTTCTAGCGTGCTTTTCAGATGCTTATAATGGTGGAATATTTATAATTATTTATCAATACATCATATCCTTTGCCATCATTCAAGAAGAATTCAGTTTAAAACATTCAACTTTTAAATGTAAGTAATATAATAGAAATTGTCTTTATCAATCCAAAATTACATTTGCTATCATTAAATTTGCTATCATTCAACAAATGCTACATTCTATTATTATAGGATGCACGCTTGCATTTTGCAACTGCATAATTGATTACATATATAAAAATAAATGAAAACCATCTGATGATGAACAATTTGTGTTCGAAACCGGTAATGGTTTATTAAATATACAACATCAAACA
>JARYHS010002742.1:0-27445 GCA_031002005.1 Vandiemenella viatica
CGAGGGGAGCGACCCTAGTTCCTCGGCTCCCCTCCGCTCCAAGGCGTGAGTCAATTAGCATTAATTAAAATCAATTAAGGCTCCCCCCCTCCGCAAATCAATTAAAATCAATTAGCCTCAATTAAAATCAATTAAAATTAATTAAAATCAATTAAGGCCCTCAATTAAAATCAATTAAAATCAATTAGCCTCAATTAAAATTCAATTAAAATCATTAAAATCAATTAACATTAATTAAAATCAATTAACATTAATTAAAATCAATTAGCATTAATTAAAATCAATTAAGGCCCCCACGCAATTCAATTAAAATCATTAAATCAATTAGCGTTAATTAAAATCAATTAAGGCCCCCCCAATTCAATTAAAATCAATTAGCGTTAATTAAAAACTGTCCGCTGACGCCCCTTGTACATCTACTGACCAATTCACGATGCACCGTGAATATCGGGAATCCAGTAAAACATCAATCTCCGACATCGCTGTGGCCGGAAAAAGATCCTGCAAGAACGGGACCAACGACAACTGAAGGGAATCGTTCGACGTGGCAGAAGTGCAAATTGCTGCGAATTTAAATGCTGGGCCATCAACAAGTGTTAGTGTGCCAACCATTCAACGAAACATCATCGATATGGGCTATCGGAGCCGAAGGCCCACTCTTGTACCCTTGCTGAGTGCACGACACAGAGCTTTACGCCCTTGCTTGGTCCCGTCAACACCGCCATTGGACTGTTGATGATTGGAAACATGTTGCCTGGTCTGACGAGTCTCGTTTCCAATTGTATCGAGCGAATGGGCGTGTACGGGTATGGAGACAGCCTCAATAATTCATGGACCCTGCATGTCAGCAGGTGACTGTTCAAGCTGGTGGAGGCTCTGTAATGGTGTGGGGCGTGTACAGTTGGAGTGACATGGGACCCCTGATATGTCTAGATATACGAATCTAACTGGTGACACGTACGTACGAATCCTGGCTGATCACTTGCATTCATTCATGTCCATTTACATTCCGACGGACTTGGGCAATTCCAACAGTACAATACGACACCCCACGTCCAGAATTGCTACAGAGTGGCTCGAGGAACACTCTTCTGAGTTAAACACCCCCGCTGGCCACCAAACTTCCCAGACATGAACATTATTGAGCATATCTGGGATGCCTTGGAACGTGCCGTTCAGAATAAATTTCCACCACTCGTACTCTTACGGATTTATGGATGGTTTCAGTTCCCTCCAGCACTACTTCAGACATTAGTAGAATCCATGCCACGTCCTATTGCAGCACTTCTGAGTGCTCGCGGGCGCCCTACACGATATTAGGAATGTGTAGCCAGTTTGTTTGGCTCTTCAGTTTATAAGAATGTATTCAAAGTAAAATTATTATTAACTTTTTATATTGTCAAGGAATTTGTACATAACATTGTTTTTGATACGATCCTTACGACATACAGTTGTATGTTTTAAATTTAAATTGGTATTATAAAATTTCCCACTAATCATAGAATTCATTTTAAAAATTGCGGTTTTCTTTTCAGGTTTAGCGCTGAATGTTTCTTGCAGGTGACTCCAGGTCTGCTTCAAGTTTATATATCATCTTCGTTTTCTGGTGCACTGTGTGAATTGTAAAAAGAAAGTGCAATTTTCAAATCTGTATATTTGATTATTATTAATTATGTACGTGTATATATTAGCGGTAACCTGTCCCATATTCCAGAGATCTGTAACACAAGGATAAAAATAAACTCATACGACCATGTAAACAATATTTCGTTCACAAACTTCTTTAAGTCTTTCACAATTTTTTTAACGTTTTCTTTTGTAAAAAAATAATTACAGTGCGTTATTCTTGGCACCAATAATCCACTAATACCTATTTTTAATATAATTGTATCTGAACGGCCCATCGAAGATGAAGTCATTAACGCCGGGAGTGGACTGTTGAGATAGGAAGCGGAAGGAAAGACCTATTCACCTGCAGCGATGGTGGCAAAACTAATTGAGCGTCTTTGCCCACTCACCAAGCTTTGCGCTACACTGTAGTTGTTCATCACCGGCAGAGTTACCTACATCGAATTGATACTAAATTCATTTTTCTTTTTGGCTTTACGGCAGGAATTTGGCCGTGGCCTTTCGAAGGAACCGCTCGGACATTCGCCAGCAGTTGTTCCGGGAAATCGAAATCTGAATTTGAACCCTTATCCTCCTCCTCCAGAATGTCTGGCCTGTCACCCACAGGCTTGGTGTTATCTTCAAGTCATATTTCATATTTGGGATCACTACGTTTTCGGGGACTGTCATATTGATATTTTATTGGAAAAACTTCCTCGTAGGAAATGTGTTGAAAAGTTTTTTCACTTTTAAGTTCCTCAAGGATCAATTGGACAAATGAGATCAAATGGTTGGTTTTGGGTCTTGGAGATACCAAAGGATACGGAAACCTTTTTTGAAATAAAATGTCACAGTTCTTTGGAACAAATCGCACTCCCTAGGCAATGCATGACGTGCAGGAGTTGTACGTCATGCAGCAAACGCGACGAAGTTACCAAAACCTTTAAATACCTGGAACAACTCGGCTACAGAAAATCTCCCTGGTCTTCAAGGTTAGTGGGCTGTTTGTTTACCTGCTACAAAAGCCAAACGGATTCAAACAAGAAGAAACTTCCACGCTTTGGTATTGTTGATGTATCAAATGACAAAGTATGGAATATTAGAGGTGGAGAAATTAATTTCAAAGAATGAAATTCATTTTACTATAGTGACTAAAACAAGAAACAAACGATACGTATGGAATTTGATAGTGGCGAAAATTTCCCTGCCTACACGTCTGCATATTGTCTCATCCTGCACGATCGTGTTGTAGAATACGTACCTCTAACTGGTGTGGTGCGGAAGCTGACATAAAATAGAATAGCACCCTGAAGTTCAAGCTCATTACCATGCCGACCATCTTCTTCGACGCACAGGGCTTCAAGACGAAGGACGGTACATTCATTTTCAAAGAAGTTGGTGTGTGTGTGTAATACGATCTGACAATATTATCGCTACACATTGCATAAGTGTATTGTCACCAAAACCTGGCTGACACAAAATTATCATGGAATACCTTGGAATACTGATGGAGTACCTTTCAGTAAATTATGTACTATTCTACATGCAATCACCAATGAAGACGATTCAATTATTTATGTGAAAGGACGGGAGAAGGCACAATGGTTCAAAAAGATTATCAGGGAAGGTCTGCTACAATATAAAAGATTTAGGATGCCCGCCTCTACATGAACTCAAGAAAAATAATTTGATAAAACTTTGTAAAGGACATTTATTTTGTAACGCTATATGCGCTGTTGAAAATGTATTTTTAATTGCCCAATGGTGGGTGAAATAAAAAAGATTTAAATAAAATATATACTATCTTATTATTTAATTAGGATAGGTGAAATGACAAAAGAAAAATCTGGTAAAATGATTTTATTCTTTACTGTTTACAATTCTGCATACATCATTAAGTACAATCAAATTTTTGTATGCAACTATTTCATTCCTTAATTGTCCAAAGTCAATTGTAGAACTGTAAGACACATGAATAGGATGACGTTGTTGATGTGCATATCCATTAACTTCGACACTGAGGCAGTACATGTGTAGTAGTCACTCACACTTTGTCAGCCAATTCACTCACAAACACCTTGTAGTATGCTGATGCGTTGAAGCTCCACTTTTTCCTGTTGGACAAGGCGTTGGTCACTGCTGGCTGCGCGTCGACGAAGTTCCTCCAAGTAGACTGGCCGAAGAAGACGCCGCTGGCAGGATCGTCATTGAGGTGAAAAAACAGTCTTCACCCCGGCAATCGTTCGGCAGGAGACGGTGTGCTCACCAAGCGGATGCTGTCGGTGCCGGCGTTGAATAACTCGGACACTACGCCAATACCTGGATCAGGACGTTCCATTCGTAGTATGTTAAAACAATTTTATTGTGTCCCACTTTTTCCAGAACAACAACAGGTTCAAACTCGTGTTTGGACGATAACCCTATCGTCAAACGTTTCGTACCACCAGCGTTGAGTTGGTAGACAGAAGAGAACAACATCACTAGACGGGACATGGCTGCAAACTGACGCCGGGTGGGGCTGCAGCTGTGAGGGGAGCGATAATTCGAGTGTGGCGCAGCTGTGCTCATTCAATTACGAACCCGCATCCTGCAGCTGCGTGGGGTGCGATAATTCGGGTGTGGCGCAGCTGTGCTCATTCAATTACGAACCCGCATCATGCAGCTGCGTGGGGGTGCCTTAATTGATGGCTTCCGGGTGTGGCGCATTCAATTACGAACCCGCATCCTGCCGCTGCGAGGGGAGCGACCCTAGTTCCTCGGCTCCCCTCCGCTCCAAGGCGTGAGTCAATTAGCATTAATTAAAATCAATTAAGGCTCCCCGCAAATCAATTAAAATCAATTAGCCTCAATTAAAATCAATTAAAATTAATTAAAATCAATTAGCCTCAATTAAAATCAATTAAAATCAATTAAAATCAATTAAAATCAATTAAAATCAATTAACATTAATTAAAATCAATTAACATTAATTAAAATCAATTAGCATTAATTAAAATCAATTAAGGCCCCCACGCAATTCAATTAAAATCAATTAAAATCAATTAGCGTTAATTAAAATCAATTAAGGCCCCCACGCAATTCAATTAAAATCAATTAGCGTTAATTAAAAACTGTCCGCTGACGCCCCTTTACATCTACTGACCAATTCACGAGTGCACCGTGAATATCGGGAATCCAGTAAAACATCAGATCTCCGACATCGCTGTGGCCGGAAAAAGATCCTGCAAGAACGGGACCAACGACAACTGAAGGGAATCGTTCGACGTGGCAGAAGTGCAAATTGCTGCGAATTTAAATGCTGGGCCATCAACAAGTGTTAGTGTGCCAACCATTCAACGAAACATCATCGATATGGGCTATCGGAGCCGAAGGCCCACTCTTGTACCCTTGCTGAGTGCACGACACAGAGCTTTACGCCTTGCTTGGTCCCGTCAACACCGCCATTGGACTGTTGATGATTGGAAACATGTTGCCTGGTCTGACGAGTCTCGTTTCCAATTGTATCGAGCGAATGGGCGTGTACGGGTATGGAGACAGCCTCAATAATTCATGGACCCTGCATGTCAGCAGGTGACTGTTCAAGCTGGTGGAGGCTCTGTAATGGTGTGGGGCGTGTACAGTTGGAGTGACATGGGACCCCTGATATGTCTAGATACGAATCTAACTGGTGACACGTACGTACGAATCCTGGCTGATCACTTGCATTCATTCATGTCCATTTACATTCCGACGGACTTGGGCAATTCCAACAGTACAATACGACACCCCACACGTCCAGAATTGCTACAGAGTGGCTCGAGGAACACTCTTCTGAGTTAAACACCCCCGCTGGCCACCAAACTTCCAGACATGAACATTATTGAGCATATCTGGGATGCCTTGGAACGTGCCGTTCAGAATAAATTTCCACCACTCGTACTCTTACGGATTTATGGATGGTTTCAGTTCCCTCCAGCACTACTTCAGACATTAGTAGAATCCATGCCACGTCCTATTGCAGCACTTCTGAGTGCTCGCGGGCGCCCTACACGATATTAGGAATGTGTAGCCAGTTTGTTTGGCTCTTCAGTTTATAAGAATGTATTCAAAGTAAAATTATTATTAACTTTTTATATTGTCAAGGAATTTGTACATAACATTGTTTTTGATACGATCCTTACGACATACAGTTGTATGTTTTAAATTTAAATTGGTATTATAAAATTTCCCACTAATCATAGAATTCATTTTAAAAATTGCGGTTTTCTTTTCAGGTTTAGCGCTGAATGTTTCTTGCAGGTGACTCCAGGTCTGCTTCAAGTTTATATCATCTTCGTTTTCTGGTGCACTGTGTGAATTGTAAAAAAAGAAAGTGCAATTTTCAAATCTGTATATTTGATTATTATTAATTATGTACGTGTATATATTAGCGGTAACCTGTCCCATATTCCAGAGATCTGTAACACAAGGATAAAAATAAACTCATACGACCATGTAAACAATATTTCGTTCACAAACTTCTTTAAGTCTTTCACAATTTTTTTAACGTTTTCTTTTGTAAAAAAATAATTACAGTGCGTTATTCTTGGCACCAATAATCCACTAATACCTATTTTTAATATAAATTGTATCTGAACGGCCCATCGAAGATGAAGTCATTAACGCCGGGAGTGGACTGTTGAGATAGGAAGCGGAAGGAAAGACCTATTCACCTGCAGCGATGGTGGCAAAACTAATTGAGCGTCTTTGCCCACTCACCAAGCTTTGCGCTACACTGTAGTTGTTCATCACCGGCAGAGTTACCTACATCGAATTGATACTAAATTCATTTTTCTTTTTGGCTTTACGGCAGGAATTTGGCCGTGGCCTTTCGAAGGAACCGCTCGGACATTCGCCAGCAGTTGTTCCGGGAAATCGAAATCTGAATTTGAACCCTTATCCTCCTCCTCCAGAATGTCTGGCCTGTCACCCACAGGCTTGGTGTTATCTTCAAGTCATATTTCATATTTGGGATCACTACGTTTTCGGGGACTGTCATATTGATATTTTATTGGAAAAACTTCCTCGTAGGAAATGTGTTGAAAAGTTTTTTCACTTTTAAGTTCCTCAAGGATCAATTGGACAAATGAGATCAAATGGTTGGTTTTGGGTCTTGGAGATACCAAAGGATACGGAAACCTTTTTTGAAATAAAATGTCACAGTTCTTTGGAACAAATCGCACTCCCTAGGCAATGCATGACGTGCAGGAGTTGTACGTCATGCAGCAAACGCGACGAAGTTACCAAAACCTTTAAATACCTGGAACAACTCGGCTACAGAAAATCTCCCTGGTCTTCAAGGTTAGTGGGCTGTTTGTTTACCTGCTACAAAAGCCAAACGGATTCAAACAAGAAGAAACTTCCACGCTTTGGTATTGTTGATGTATCAAATGACAAAGTATGGAATATTAGAGGTGGAGAAATTAATTTCAAAGAATGAAATTCATTTTACTATAGTGACTAAAACAAGAAACAAACGATACGTATGGACTTTGATAGTGGCGAAAATTTCCCTGCCTACACGTCTGCATATTGTCTCATCCTGCACGATCGTGTTGTAGAATACGTACCTCTAACTGGTGTGGTGCGGAAGCTGACATAAAATAGAATAGCACCCTGAAGTTCAAGCTCATTACCATGCCGACCATCTTCTTCGACGCACAGGGCTTCAAAACGAAGGACGGTACATTCATTTTCAAAGAAGTTGGTGTGTGTGTAATACGATCTGACAATATTATCGCTACACATTGCATAAGTGTATTGTCACCAAAACCTGGCTGACACAAAATTATCATGGAATACCTTGGAATACTGATGGAGTACCTTTCAGTAAATTATGTACTATTCTACATGCAATCACCAATGAAGACGATTCAATTATTTATGTGAAAGGACGGGAGAAGGCACAATGGTTCAAAAAGATTATCATGGAGAAGGTCTGCTACAATATAAAAGATTTAGGATGCCCGCCTCTACATGAACTCAAGAAAAATAATTTGATAAAACTTTGTAAAGGACATTTATTTTGTAACGCTATATGCGCTGTTGAAAATGTATTTTTAATTGCCCAATGGTGGGTGAAATAAAAGATTTAAATAAAATATATACTATCTTATTATTTAATTAGGATAGGTGAAATGACAAAAGAAAAATCTGGTAAAATGATTTTATTCTTTACTGTTTACAATTCTGCATACATCATTAAGTACAATCAAATTTTTGTATGCAACTATTTCATTCCTTAATTGCACAAAGTCAATTGTAGAACTGTAAGACACATGAATAGATGAACGTTGTTGATGTGCATATCCATTAACTTCGACACTGAGGCAGTACATGTGTAGTAGTCACTCAACACTTTGTCAGCCAATTCATCACAAACACCTTGTAGTATGCTGATGCGTTGAAGCTCCACTTTTTTCCTGTTGGACAAGGATGCGGTCACTGCTGGCTGCGCGTCGACGAAGTTCCTCCAAGTAGACTGGCCGAAGAAGACACCGTTGGCAGGATCGTCATTGAGGTGGAAACAAACAGTCTTCACCCCGGCAATCGTTCGGCAGGAGACGGTGTGCTCACCAAGCGAGATGCTGTCGGTGCCGGCGTTGAATAACTCGGACACTACGCCCAATACCTGGATCAGGACGTTCCATTCGTCGTATGTTAAAACAATTTTATTGTGCCACACTTTTTCCAGAACAACAACAGGTTCAAACTCATGTTTGGACGATAACCCTATCGTCAAACGTTTCGTATCACCAGCGTTGAGTTGGTAGACAGAAGAGAACAACATCACTAGACGGGACATGGCTGCAAACTGACGCCGGGTGGGGCTGCAGCTGCGAGGGAAGCGATAATTAATGGCTTCCGGCTGTGCGCATTCAATTACGAACCCGCATCATGCAGCTGCGAGGGGAGCGATAATTCGAGTGTGGTGCAGCTGTGCTCATTCAATTACGAACCCGCATCATGCAGCTGCGTGGGGAGCGATAATTCGAGTGTGGTGCAGCTGTGCTCATTCAATTACGAACCCGCATCATGCAGCTGCGTGGGGAGCGATAATTCGAGTGTGGTGCAGCTGTGCTCATTCAATTACGGACCCGCATCCTGCAGCTGCGTGGGGAGCGATAATTCGAGTGTGGTGCAGCTGTGCTCATTCAATTACGGACCCGCATCCTGCAGCTGCGTGGGGAGCGATAATTGATGGCTTCCGGAGGGGAGCAATAATTGATGGCTTCCGGAGGGGAGCGCAGCTGTGCACATTCAATTACGAACCCGCATCCTGCAGCTGCGTGGGGAGCGATAATTAGGGTGTGGCGCATTCAATTACGGACCCGCATTCAATTAAACTCCCCTAGTTCCTCGGCTCCCCTCCGCTCCAAACTGTCTGCAAAGACAGGTCCATAAGAATACATGGGGAAAAAACTGTCCGCTGACCGCTGTACATAAGGAAATAATAAGATCAATCTGAGATTACAGATGTGAGACCCCCCTCCCCGCAATTCAATTAAAATCAATTAAGGCTCCCCGCCATGGGGGAAAAAGTGGGCTCACTCCATCCTCCATAAGAATACATGGGGAAAAAACTGTCCGCTGACCGCTGTACATAAGGAAATAATAAGATCAATCTGAGGTTACAGATGTGAGACCCCCTCCCCGCAATTCAATTAAAATCAATTAAGGCTCCCCGCCATGGGGGGAAAAAGTGGGCTCACACACAGGTCCATAAGGAAATAATAAGGTCAATCTGAGGTTACAGATGTGAGACCCCCTCCCCGCAAATCAATTAACATTAATTAAAATCAATTAGTCTCAATTAAAATCAATTAGCCTCAATTAAAATCAATTAAAATTAATTAAAATCAATTAAAATCAATTAGCGTTAATTAAAATCAATTAGCGTTAATTAAAATCAATTAAAATCAATTAACATTAATTAAAATCAATTAAGGACCCCACGCAATTCAATTAAAATCAATTAGCGTTAATTAAAAACTGGCAACAAACATACGTTTACTATCTACTAATTCATAACAGTCAGCTTGTGAACCAAAGTTCTGAGTGGATATGGAGTGAGGGCTTACAACAATATTTATTGTGAAAACTTGGATCCCCGCAAAGCCTCTTTCGGAAAAGTAGGACTAAATGGGTTATCTTCCTCCTAATATTTTTATTCCATATATGCGTCAAAAAACGTTACAATTTTTAAAAAAGGCTCAGCACAATAATCTACACACATACAATACTTCGACATACATACATAACTACCCATCCTATATCTGTAACTATGCTTACAGTTAGTAAGCCGCCTATGATTAGGACTGCAAAAGAAACATACATACAGCGCAGTTGGAACACGAAGATATATAACCAAAAACCTTGAAAATATGCTTTCTGATGTTAAGAGCAGATGATAAGAAGACCGAGCAATTGATTAATGTCTCTTTAAAGTGAACGACAATTGAGAAAGGACAGCGAAAAATGAGAAATACAATGCTCAAAAACTCAAAATGATTTATTGAAGAATAAAAATCTAGATAGGATAAAACTTTTGAGGTTTATTGCATTAAAAATTGTCTTAGTTTTTCTGTAGACAGTAGATATTTTCAAAAATCTCTTGCTTCTTAATTTCCCGCTAGTATCGCCGTCTCTCTCCTGAGCCGAGAACTTTCTGGAAAGCGTAGCAACGGCATACGCATTTACTTTTTAGTTAATAGCTATTGCGAGAAACGGAAACGTTGTCGGAGATGAAAAACTTAGGTATAAATACTCCTGTCCCAACCGCTATTTCGTTACTCGTGAAAGTAAGTGCCGCTAGTAAACCGTTGCCTGCAACTTGCTCGGCGAAGTAATTTCAGTCCTCGTACACTATTCCGTTGCGAGCACTCCGTTCTGTTGCTAATTTTCTCGCTTATGTCGAACAATGCCCTGACGTTTATTTGCGCATTGTGAATGCGAGCGGGCGCATCCCACTGAGAACAATGGAGTGAGTCCTGCGCACGTCGGCCCGCGTTGGCGCAGGTCAGTGAGCCTCGTTTTACGACCGACAGCGAAAATTTATGTCCGAAAAAAAAGTGGCGGGGCCCGGCGGAGCGCGCCCGCAGCTGCTGGCGGCCATTGTTCCGCCGACCAATTAGAAGGCTTCGCGGACCGTGGGACGGCCGGACGGCGCCATGTTGTTTTTGGACCTCTGGCCTCTACAGATTTTCTTTCAACTTTTCTCCTTTTTTTGAGGCGATATATCATGTGCAATTTGGAACCCCTCAAACAAGATCTATATTAACTTACCTGTGTATTACGTTGCAAGAAAGTCCAATAACGGGGAAGTTCTGTCACGGAATGTGATACTGTGAATGCGCGTGCGCACGTGTTACGGTTTTCTGCACCTTCCGAAGTTTGTGGTTAGGTTGTATCATGGGGCGTCCACTAATTACGTGAGGTGAAATAGGGGAGAGGGGGATCCGGTGAAAACTCACGTCATCTTTTTAATTTATTGAAGAATAGTAGAGTTAAAATAAAAGGTCTACAAACGATGCCGATACCGGCTTTATGGAGGGGTATAACCGATAACCGTCCCAGGTAGGTAAGCAGGGACGTTGGGGAGTCGGATGTACCCTCAAGAACTCACTTCATGATAATAAGGGGGTGGGGATCCGACCAAATCTCACCACGGGAGGGGGGAGGGCTCCAGAATTCCGGAATAACACCTCACGTAATTAATCCTTACATCCTGCACCACAATATTTGGTAGTACAGCATAACATGTAAGGATTTTAGTATTTGTTTCTAATTTACATTGCTTTTATGGGCGCCATGTTTCTGACGTCATAACTTCAAGTGGATGGAAGTAGTTTCACATGTATCACTATAAATCCAGTCTGAACCAGAAATATAACTGACATTCTGCCGTACGGCATAAGGCACAAGGGTATCTATATTTCATTTTAATTTACGCCCCTATGTTACTACCTCCGCCTTACATAAGTAATTTCAAGTGTATCACAATCTGTAGAAGCACCCACGTTACTTTCTAATACACTGTTCAAGACCGGAGGGGCTACTTCGTATTGACAGTACTGCCAACCTTCTTGCGCAGACCTCTCAGTCAGCCTTTAAGCGATAAATTATACAGGTATAACTGATATGAAATCTGCTTTACTATAATACATGAAGCATTTTACAGTATTTCTCCACAGTTAGGAAGGACTTTACAATGTAGGCCTACTCCGTTATGTCTGGCAACATATTCCCATCTATGAAACTGTTTATGCTGTTGATTGTATTAAACTACGAAGTACTTACCCAAGATTGTTTCAACAGAGCATTTTGTTAAAGGAGCATCTATACAATAGTGAGATAGTGTCTCTCCGAATTTAATACTTCTATTATTACTTCTAACTGCCATTAGGCACAACAGGAATACTTCAAATTTTCGAGAGAGAATTCTTGGGCTCTCAAGGAACTCCAGTTCCTATTTAGTAGACAAATCAGGTTACGCATAATCTGTTTTTATTTATTTTTAAAATGCTTCTAAGCCCTTTCAAACGAAACATAAAATCATATTTCGCAGAGTGAACCTTCAGTACTATCATAACCGTGGCGCCGCAATTTGATGATTGATTCTTATGTAACTCGGCGTGTAAAATTTTTTGATATCTTCCTTAGTTCTCGAGATATCGACTATCTAAAATTAGTTATGGGTATAGTTCCTTGCGCCTTTGCTGACGTTTTTATTCTGGTACAGGTCGCTTTTCAACCAAACCACAAACGGTAGTAAAATAAAACACCCTCTCTGCATCTCCAGCGTGTAGTTCAATGTTTCCCAACCTTTTTTGGGTCATGTCCCACTTTTAACATATTTTTTTTTTTTGCCCCCATACATAATTTTTAATAAAAAATTATTTGTTATTAAAAAAACTCATATAGGATGGTTTTTGAAAGAAAACACTTTAATATTGTCATAAAACAAAGTAACTAAAATTAAAAAAACATATAATGAAATACTAAAATTCAAAAGATTTTGAATAAAGATTTATTATGTCAATTTAGTGTGATCCTTGCGCTTGATGCTTACTACATAGAAATTTTATATTAGGCTCCAATTTAGTAAGCTTTAATCTCACGTCTCCACGTTGTGTTATATCCAGTCGATTTCTTTTTTTTATCAGTAAATCATTTACTGCACTAAATCAACATTCGGCTAAATATGAAAATGGAAAAATCACGAACAACGGTGTTATTGGCGCGTTTTAAAAAATCCGGGTTCACGAGACAGGCGGAACATTGCGCGGTGAATCCCAAAAAGGTCAAGTTGACGACTCTAATCATCCAGATGATATATTTTGCTAACATCAAACGAAACTATATCTAATAATTATTTACAGCACTGTTTTAAGAATTTGCTTTTTTGCTATATTTTGTACGTATATCTAGCATTGCATTTAAATAACCCGAAATGAAAGCGGTAAAGTCGTATCAAGTCAATTTCTAAATTGCCCCCCTAAAAAAACCAAATTGCCCCCCTGTGGGGCGTGGGCCCCACGTTGGGAAACACTGGTGTAGTTCATTGTGGCTTTGGCGAAATTGTTTATTGGTCCAGGCCGCATCCCAATTTAACCACCTTCATTATGAGAAAGTATATCTTGAGAACTTAGAGAGATATCGAAAATTTTTATTGCTTACTTCCGATTTGTCTCTTCTTGTTACATAAGATTCCATAATCAAATTTGGCTTTGGCGAAATTTTTCTTCTTCTGCATTTCAACCTAAATATCTCACTTTTAAGACAGCATATCTCGAGAACTAATCAGGATATCAAACAATTTTGTTCTTAATTTTTTATTTTTCTCATCGAGTTACATAGTAATCCAACATCAAATTGCGTCACGGTTATCGTAGAACCCCCAAAGGACCTATAAGGTGAAATACAGGTGAATTTTGTATTTTAGCCAAATTAGATCACACGGTAATGACATTTGACCCTAAAAACGCATTTTCTGAGCCTAAAAAAAGCTCATTTTATTTCTCTAAAAACTCATTTTATCTCCCTAAAAACTCATTTTTCGGCACATTTAAACTCTGTGGAATGCATTTTAGGTTTGAATCGATCTTAGAAGGTACATCAACGATCAAACTCCAGAAATGGATCTTATGAGACCACGTTGCCATGACTTGTGACCCTAAATACTCATTTCTGATGCAATAAAAACTCTCATTAATTACTTTGTATCTGTTTGATGCCAAATTTGTGGACTGGGAACCGTTTTCGACAGTACCAAAAACACATCACGGTCTTACACCCAGTAAAACATTAACATGCTTGCTGTTAAATTGCCAACGTGGTTTGGAGTTTTTACATCTACATCTACATATATACTCTGCAATTCACAAAATTGTGGGTGGCAGAGGGTGCTCAGCACCAAAGCTAATCTCTTTGCTGTGCATTCCAATCCCTAATGGTACGAGGGAAAAAAGAATTCATATAAGAATCAGTCCGGCACCTTATTTCTCTAATTTTATCTTTCCTGTCCTTCCGACTCAAATAGGTTGGTGGAAGAAGTATTTCACTACACTCATGAGTGAAAGTTGGAGTACGCATGTTTTCCAATAAGTTTAAACGAAACGTGTGTCGTCTATCTACCAGAGACTCCCAACCTAATCTACTAATCAGTTCTGTGACGCTTTCATAAGGACTGTAGCAAGCGGTCACGAATCGAGCGGCTCTTCTCTGTACTTTCTCTATACTTTCGATCAATCCCTTACGAAACGGGTCCCAAATGGCACAACAATAATCCAAATGTGGACGCACAAGAGATTTGTACGCTATCTCCTTTGTTTGTTCATTACAATTTTTCAAGATTCTACCTATGAATCGCAGCCTAGAATTTGCTTTACCTACTAAAGAATTAATGTGTATGTCCCATTTCATGTTCCTTTGTACTGTTACTCCCAAATATTTAATAGAATCGACCATATCAATATCTGTATTGTTTAACTCGTATTTCTGAACAATCGGATTCTTTTTGTTAGTTATGCTCATTGTCTTGCACTTTTTACAGTTTAGAGTAATAATAATAATAATTATTAACAATAGCGAAATTATCTGACATTCATGTAAAACCATAAGGGAAAAAACTACTGAACGGGGGCTTCATTTTCATTATTTAATCCTTTATTTAGCATGTATTAGGTATTTCAAGCCCTAGCGTACAACATACTTTTAAACCGAGCATGGTGGGTGAGCGATAACGCGCTGTCCTCGCATTCGGGGGGACGCGGGTTCGAAACCCCGTCCGGGCATCCATATTGGAATTTTCCCAAAACACTCAAGGCGAATGCCGGGATGCTTCCTTCAAAAGGCCATGGCTGAATTCCTTCCCGTTTCTTCGCCCACCATCCCTTTTACATAAGCTGATTTAGGATTTTGAGTTTTGTGATATGAAATTGCGATTGTAATATGAAAAACTGGATGTGGGATAAAGTTGCAAGATAGGACCATAACGTCAATATAAAAAATATAGTTATGTGTGAAATTTCGTATCAGTTGTTTCATTAGCGTCTTTATTTATAAAGTTATCTTTATCTTTCCTCGAGAAAACCAGAATCAGATTGTTATGTCGCTACGCTATACGACTGTTATAGATCATTACAAATCTTAGATTTCATTTCTTACATGACTATTGTCTTAAAAAAAAAAAATCTGGATAGCATTAGCTTGTCTCATAACTCTTAAAATTAAATCAGCTTTTTTTCAACTATTTGTAATTTCTATAGTACGACAAAAATTTAATAATGTCTGCTCAATATAATCCTGTTTACAGAGAAAACTAAGAAATATATATTAGCTAAAATCGAAATTTTGTTTCAGAACTTTATTGTTTCTGCACAGTCATGTATGTAGAAAGTACAAATGTCTTATTAGTTCAAGGATCCTACATAATTTAACAGTTGCAAGCTAACTTGTTATTCACCGATTGCTTTGAAACTTTGACATAACGTTGTATTCGAATTTGTGCGCGTTTTTATGTACCTACGTCAATAATTTCGTTAATATTTTATTTTTTTGTTTCATTTTTATTTAATTAGTTATTTTTATTTTTTGAAAAAGTTTTTCCGAATATTCGAATCAATTTATAGTATTTTTTATATTTGTCATTTTTTGTTTGTTTGATTTTGTTTTGTTTTTTCAGTCATTTGGAGTGATTTGTTTTTATATTTTCATTTTGATTGGTATTTTTTATTCTTTTGTTTTTTTCCATTTCTCTGATCCTGTTATCTTTTTTTCCAGTGATTTGGAGTGATAACTTAAGTGGAAGGGGGAAAGGTAAAGAGGGAGAGGTGTTGGGTTTTTGCAAACCTAATATAACAATATTTTCTCTTTGCTTTAAAGTATACCTGTGCAAAGTTCTATCAAAATCGGATAAAAACCTAAACATTAAAAGCAAACATTAAAGGAGAGGGGACGAAACCTTTAGATTACAATTCCCAATTCGACTGGCGTTTGCAATCATCATCAATCAATAAAGCTCAGAGCCAATCATTTGAATTGTGCGGTTTTGTTGTTTCTCACACGAACAGTTATATGTTGCGTGTTCTAGAGTCGGCAAACCAGACATTCTCTCAAAGCCAGACAATGGAACAATAAAAAATATTGTATATCCACAAGCATTGCGAAATTCTCTTTTCTTTCTTTTACATTTAACCAGTCTAAGTCTCAGCAACGCGTGGCCGGGTACAGCTAGTTGTTTACAACTTGCGTTTAATCTGTTAGATTTTTTGATGTACCGCATCTATTAATACATATTATTGCTACCTCCAGACCGCGTTCCTTGCACTCCGTTCGTGACCACGGTTCTGAAAGGGACGCCTAGACTAAGTTTGTTGACCACTCAGAGCACGCACAGATCAGGTGGCAGCATCGATCGATCTGAAGTATCCTGGCTGCTGTGGCCGGTTAGCTCGAATTTCGTTCAGGGATTCATCCGTAAAACAAGTAATAGAACATTCTCTGAATATTTTGAAATTCACTTACGTGAAGTTATTACGTAATAAATTAATTGCTAGAGTGGAGGTGCTGTAGACGTGACTGCTTTAAGCAAATATACACAAACGATTCCCAAATTGTGTATGGGAAATGCAGGAGGCTTGCGGATTACAAAGAAGGGCAGCAAATATTTTTTCCGGGAAATTGTCGTGCAACTGGTTGGAAGTATTTGGAAGACTTGGGGAACTAATATAAACAACGTCGCTGGTGTTTGTAAAGGTCTTAATGGTGGATATTTGGCGAACGTCTTATATGGACGGTAAGAGATGACTATGAATTAGCGCCCGATTTCAGTCTTAGGAAATGGAAAGGTTCTTATTCGTGGGTTACAAGGTAAGACACTGGAATAAGCCAAACTATTTTCCTGAAACATTTAAATAATTAAGTATTTGCGTACTGCAAAAGTAAGTGTGTAGGGAAATTGCCGCCGGTCTTGGTTATTATTTCTTTGTTCTCTCCAGAACTTGATAATAATTACCTTCTGTGTGCGGCCGTATTGATTAAAACTCTTAAAACTGTATAATTGGCATCAAAGCATTCATAAGAATTGATTGTACGAAAGTTAACGTCTACTTGCGACATTAGTAAAATGTTATCATGAATTTGCCCTTAACGTGATGTATTAAATCCGTACATTCATTCCGTAGGGGCTCAATAAATTGCGGCATTGTTTATCGCCGAACCTGATTTTAAATTTTATTACTAATTTCTCACAAACGAATAAAACATGTTCTTCATTAAAGCGACCTAAAAATGCGCTAAATGTTGCATAACTTAGTGGATACTCCAGAACGCGAAGCTCCAGTGTTCTCGTTCACAAACAGCGAAGACAGTAACACAGAACTCTACCATATGAAGATCTCTGGAAGTACCGAACAACAAATTTAGTGGCATCACAACATTTTCTGTGTGTTCTCGTTATTCACCCTGCGTGATACTACTGTCGTCATACAAGATTATAATAAAACGTAGCAAATCATTCGCGTGAACGAATTGTGTCGACTTTCCAGCGACCACGGACTTCTCTAACTGAAAGCAGAAATGGAGTGTGGGCTTCCCAGGGTCACTTCTGCAATCCATCTCGGGATTCGTAATTTTTAACCAGTTTTATAATAAACCGGTTATGGAGGAATCAACGTTAACCTCTGCCACACTAAGTTGATCTAAGCAAGAGGTTTGACATCATTTAACTCTGACTATAAAATTAATGGCACTCTCTTTAGTTTCCGCTAAACACCTAGGTGTAACAATTCGTGATCATATGTTGTCCAATGAATATACTGAAAAGGTATTTGGGAAAGTAAATTATATGCTCCGATTTCTAGGTTGTAATTTAAAATGGTGTGCACCAGAAATTAAATCGATTGCATACAAAGCCCTGGTGCGTCCTCACTTGGAATATTATTGTTCCGTAGGGGAGAGGGTCCAAACAAGAGCCGTCCGATTGGTGGCTGGTATATATAATATAGCTGGAGGGAAAGCGTAAGTGCGATGTTGAAGAAGATAGGTTGCGAAGATCTGGAACACCAAAGGTGTTGCTCTCGACAGAAACTATTTCAGGCTGACGGCAAACATATATTACTACCAGCAACAAGATTTTTATTTTTGAGCACGTGGAGATGTTAATTAAAAGTTCTTCTAATTTCTTTCTGAATTAATCTTAGCTCTTCTCGTACATTAAATATGAGTTGAAGGTTATTGAAGATATGTGTTACTGAATATTTGCGTCCTATCTGAACAAATTTTACTGACTCCTACTCGTTCTGAAGATCGTATTTTCTCCTAAAGAGGTAAACACGAATTATGTTATTTATTACAACAGAGTAGAACTATTGTCTGCAGAGGTGATGTGTGTAAATATTCTGTCACATTACTGTTGGGACTTGCGAAACTGACAAATAATGATCTCCTTTCTGAGCTGAAAAAAATCTCACGTCTTTGAATTTAAATGGTTCAAGATGATCTCATGTAGCATTAATGAGTAAAAATAAATTTAAATAAACTGGTTTCTTGAAACTGAGACAACTTACTCTTGAAATTGTAAAAATCGTAACCAATGATGGACGAAAACACTTTGTTAAGGCAGATACATGTACACTCAAATCCAAACTGTAATAAACATGTAAACCAACATTCAAAAATTATATTTAAGTACGATATTTGATAGAAGAATTATGTGTACTGCATGGAAGAGACCACAAAACAGCATTGTATTTCACGTAAAATGGGAAAATTTCTTTTGAATGTAATGGAGTCAGGGATTGAAAGAAACTGAGTGATAAATAGTTTTCCAGAGACACTAAAAGAATTTACAAGTCGCAAAAGCTTGGTGGCTCGGTGGTTAAGGTGTCTGACTGTACAGAGAAACTTGCTATGCAAAGTGAAGTACGCCAGAAAGTTTTCGTTGCTCGGATTCTATGTTAAACTGCAGGTTAAATAAGCAGAAAATGAACTGACCATCCTTTATCTAATATCATATTAAGTATACCGCCTTCTGTAGGTTCCGACCAACCTTCGGGTTAAATACTAAGTTTTTAAAAGGTGAAAGTAGGTTAGTGGGGTAATTACACTCAAAGAATCTAGGATAATAATTGATAAGAAAAACTAAAATGTGCGTCTAGGGAAACTGGTACTGGGGCATGCGCTCAATCGCAATTAAATTAAATTAAAAATCTTGGATGTGCTTAATTGTATTTATTGATATCTGTCAAAGCAGCAGCTATAAACTAGTTATTAATGCGGTGTGATTTGTTAGGCATAATTGTCTGGAAGATTTTTGATTCCATTGCTCGTGTCATTTGTTAAAGACATAACTACAGAAACTATATATATATATACAAAGCATTGTTGCCACCCAATAAATGTAGACCCAATACAGATCCCTGAGGTACTCCTCCTGATTCTCAACGTATTTCCGAAACTTCGTATTTGTTGCTTTGTCAGACGACGTTAGGTAACACAACGAAGCCCCAAGTACCAGTAGAAGCAGCCATGCTGCCCACTGTCGGCGTTTTAGCACACCTGCGTGCGGTTGTTGGCCCTCACACGCGCATTCCTGCCCTGCGCAAGATGGCGACTGACGCCCTGGTCAGTTCTCAAGGACAGAGGAGCCGCTAAGGACACTCCGGGTCGTCGCCTCGAACAGCCGAAACGGCGTGCTCACCATAGATTTCAGCACCTCATGTAAAACAACACACTGGAAGTCTAGGTCGCGATCGTGGAGATACTACAATCTCACCAATCAAATAGAAATTTTGTTTCAATTAAGAATATATCATTTAATAACTACGGTTCGGATCTTTATGACAAAAAATAGAGGAATGCGCATTCAAATATGATCCTTAAAAGGGTAAATACGACCTAAAAATGACAAAATATGATCAAACATTTAATTTTACTATACTTCAAAACATGCTCAATTAAATATCATTTATTTTATCTAGTAGTGCCGCTTTCATGCAGACAGTATAATTTGCTTCCGTGCAGTCACTGCACCATTGGGAAATTAATTTGTTTTTCGAAAATTATTTTCGTGTTACTGCAAAAGAATAAATTACTAGATTTTTACTTTTAAAAATGGAAATTTATTATAAATTTGTTGCTGATTAGTGTGCATACCATTGTATATTCTTGTTTGACGCCAGCATTGCAGTATATCACCACATGTATCCTCAAGTTCTCGAAGAGGAATTTTCTCCTGCTGTCTCCTAAAACTGTTTTGTATTGTGAAAAGCTTCGTTCGACATCTTAAGATGTCACGGGAGCGTACTTAAACAGAGTAAAGGCACTGCAATTTAATCTTCAGACAAAACAGATTCGCCACAATGTAAAATGTCACTAATTTTACTCAACACTTTGTAGAGTTTGTTCTTTAGCGAACTTGTCACACTGCCCCCTGTTTGATATATATCGGTTTCTACACTTTTAACGACTGATGCGTTGTCGAGATTAAAAGGAGGACGGAATAATAACGTTTAGAGAGTGACAATAGCATCTGAGCCACCAAAATACTTAGAATCACTATTCTTACGTTTTAACTATTAGAAAAGGTGATCTTTTGATATTGCTGTTATCTGAACTGACGAATATAATCACTAATTGTTATTTAATCCTACACACTTCAAACTTTATAAACCTCTTACACCAAGGGAGAGGAAATGGGGCTGTTTTGTATTATTAACACATTACTTAGGGTCTGAAGCTAATACACCACATTTAAACAAAGAACTAGAGAAGCACCTTCAACCACCGTTAAATATTTAAGCTCATTTTGCATTTAACATGAACTAATTCCAATCAAAGTAATTTATAACTATTTTTAAAATGATATTGTAAAACAACACAATTGACTTTAGCTTTGTCATAACATAACCAATTTAATTTATAGTACGTATGCCAGTACAGTAGTAAACTTTTCTTCTCGCCGAGCGTAGTGGATGAGAGGTAACTCTCTGACCCCGCTTTCTGAAGGACGGTGGTTCGAGACCCCGTCCGACAATCCAGATTTCACTCCAAAAGGCCATGAACGAATTCCTTCCCGTTCCTTCCCAAAGTCCTATAATGGGCTCTAGTCAACGAGGAGTAAAGTCATAAGCAAAAACAAAAAAAAAAAAAACACACGACTTTCGAGATTGGTGGAAATTTGCCAACTGTGAGATTTAGCTTACAGTGTCACTCGACGTTACACTGCTGACATATTGATAAAAGTGAATTTAATTAAAATATCTTAGATTGCACAGTGACTGTTCAATATTTTAAACCGTCTAGCGAAAACCTGAGTGTATTGTACACTATCTCGAATTGTTTGTTTGTTACATGCCACTTTCTACATTTGCTTAGTTAATTGATTTGTAAGTAAATAACCACCAATTTATGTTTTGCTGTCGTATGCATTTCGCCTCAATTCGAGTTATTATCAGCGACGAATCCGTAGTGAAATCTGCATTTAGTTTTACAATTTTAGTTAAATTATTTTGAAATAATTCCAAACTTGTGCACTTAGCTGATTGTTTTTCCACTTATTATTTACATTGGTGTTAACAAATTGTGTAGCTATATATTTCTGATTCTGACACAAAGCATGTTCCTATAGGAGACTAACTCGCATTAGTTTTATTTATTCCAGTTTGATAGTTATTTATGTAAAAATATTATGGAATCCAGATGCCATTATTTCCATTACGAAAAAAGTTAGGGTGGCGAAATTTAAATTATTATTCGAATCTTAAAATGCCACAGTTGGAAGCACTGACATTTGTGAGTTATGTAGACGTTTAAAAAACGAGTTATTACTACATTACTGCAAGCGAAGACAGGAAACCATCACAAATTTGTGAAAGACTAGAGTAACTGTTTAATGATAAAGCGGCGTTGTAAAACATACGCGAAAGAGTTTACATCCGAATAAAATCCTTCAAATATGATCGGGAACATGCCGGAAACCTCGATTCCTTAAAGAATACGTAAACTATTTGAAGTAGAAGATAAATTGAAAAATAAGGTGTGTAATTATTTTCATTTCATTTTTATTCAAACTCCCATTGAAAGTTAAAACATCATTTATTTGGTAAAACAATAACGGCGGATACTTACTGTTCGGCATAAAAGTCAATGATTATCAGTCCTCAGTTTGTAAACAAGAAATTATTTCAATATACAATGTGGAGCTATTAGTACTAATCTTTCATACTATTATTACGAGAAAAACTTAATGAAAACCAGGTATCATCTTTCGTGGGAATAGAAATAAGCATCTCGCTTTGAAGGAAATGATTTATTACTAAAAACTGTGTGATCTAAGCTAAATGTACAAAAAAGGCTCTGTACAATTTTATAGGTTATTTTAGTCGCATGAATCTCAACGTCCAGTGTACCCATAACTTACAATCAGAGCCAATTCAAGTAGTTTCACGCATATGATGAGAAATGATATACATAGGTAAGGCACACTTCTCAAACATTTCCATCCTACTGTTTTTATTATTGTTATTATTTATTCTATACCAATAAATCACCATCTAATGCGCCGTTTATTCGCAAAGGTCACTTACTGTGTAGTGGCACCAGTTCTAAAATATAACATAATTACACACGTACACATAACAACCTTGGAACCATGACTGTTTTGTAGATAAGCACGCTACAAGGTATAAAAAAAAAAATAAGGACTGTACTGAACGTCCTAAGGAATGAAGAAAGGTGTTAACCGTTTACTACGCCCCGCAGAAAGAATGTTTATGGGCTATTTCCATCTTTAATTCTGAAGAAATACTCTTTATCATCCAAGAGCGGGTTTTTGAGAATATACCGAAGCATGTAATGGATACTTTGTTGGTTTTTTGTGAGGATGACTGTATGGACACTCGGTCACAGACTTTCACTATAACTTCCGTTTAAAGCAAAATTATAATTTTTTTAATACACTGAGAGAATTTGAAATCATAACATCAAAATGTTTCTACTCTGATACTAATTTAGTGCCACTATCTTGATTTAAGAGAGTTTTTACTGTTTTAGTTATTTATGTAAAGGAAAAGAGAGGTATTCTCTACTAGGAAACTGGTATATGAAATTTCATTACTGAATCGTACATGCACTAACAACTAGATAACGATGCGATGATGCTAAAGATTCTTAAGAAAAACTAGAAGCAACCTAGTTTCAAGCCATTACCTCGTATCTAAATTGATCAATAACGGTAGCTGATGGTTATAGAGATCGTTTTCTTAGCTCTTCAGAAGCGACAGACTGCAGGGACAGTCAAAAGAGGCGATGCAGAGATGCGATATGAAAGTTTTAAACTGACATGATATCATGTCGTTGGAACAGTATCGTGCAGAAAATAACGAAGTATCCGGGTACACGACTAATATTTAAATGAGCAAAAGGTGAGATGCAAGAATCCGAAAAACAGATCGAAGATAATGTGGAAATAAAGACTATAATAAAAGAAAATGAATAGCTTAGTAGGATTCAGTATTATGATTATGATATCGGACGTGTTGAAAGCGGTGTTCAGGGAATTAATTTATCTGCAGTTGCTTAGCTAAACAGAATTTTTATTAACTATGGTAATAACCTTTATTTCGTAAAGATGTGATATTAGGCATATTTCTTATCTTACTATGAGAGCGACAACTATGGATAGAGAATACAATTAAAACATCTACATCCAGCGAACGCACATAAACAAAAGTCAACTAGTAATTAATATGTGGATTTAACGAAATACAAACTATTCTTTACGTTTGGTTCGCAATTTAAAACATATTGAGCCATTATAGAAACAAAAAGGTAAAGTTCCTACGGACAGGGTGACACGATGATCAAGCTGGCTTTTTATTAGCATTGGTGATAAGTGAAACCATGTGAAATAAAATGGCGACATCACTTTTCAATACGTAGTGGAGCCACAAAGAAATGTAGTTATCAATATGCATTTGATACGTAGAGAAGCTGATTTTATAAAACTAATGATTATCGAAGGTTGACGGTATTTCTGCGATATGTCATGTTCATTGTTAAACGTATAAATAATAAAATATTTGAAGCTAAGTAGTTTCTGGAACGTTTAATTGGAGATGTTTTTAAAGAATAATAGGTCCTGTCGTGTAGTTTTTAATACCTAGAAAATTAGAGAGGTCGAATTTTGTTTTTATGTTTAGTACCATATTTGAACACAGCAAAAAGAAAATGGAAATATCCAGAAAATTAGTTTAATAATAGGCTATATTATTAGCATGGCCATTCATACTGCTACTATTTAATTGTGGACTTATATTTCCCGCTGTAGATTCCTGCCTGTTTAGAACATTGTTGAATTTGGCAGTGTAGAATTTGGCAAGGAATACGAAGACAATTGGATGAATCTCGGCATTTGCCTTAAGTGACTACGGAAATCCCCAGAAAACTATGTACAGTTGTCTGGGCTACATGAAACATAATAATAACTATGATCATTGGGTATACGCGTCTGCTTTTCAATCATTATATTTTAAATACCTGCCAACTAACGTCTTCTTTGCAGAAAATGAATGACCCAAACATTTGAACTAGGGGTTGTTCCGTAGCTGGGGTGGGTGACGTCCTCGAGTTGTCCCCTGTCGGTTAGACAACCCTGAGCAACAATAGTTCATAAACGGAAAGCGTATAGGCGTTCGCGTTTGGACTGTACGAGAAAAATCTGTTAGAACTTTTTCGACTTCAAATAAACGAATTACTCACTTATGATCGAATAAACTTTACAAAATCTTGTCGATATATATATTTATTTATTTTTAAGTTCTACAAGTAGTAGTATCTATTTAATCTGAGAAATATTTTCTTAGTTATTAAGCAGGGAGACAATTACTCATTTTATTTGAAATACAATTCTAGATGTAAATGTTTATTCTTCTCCCTCAGACCCGAACCTGATGGTGACTTCGGGTCCTGGCATTCGGGGGGACGCGGTTTCGATTTCCAGGTATCGGTTTTCCATGGTATCCCGAAATCACTCTAGGCGGCTCTTGCCCCTGCTATTTCCCAGCTCTAACTATTCACTCTAAAGCCAAGAATGTTCAAAATTTTAAAGAAGTCAGGTCTAAAGTATCGAGATAGAAGAATCCTCTATAAACTATATAAGAATCAAGTGGCTGTAATAAAAGTAGAGAATCACGAGAGACATGCATCAGTTAAAAAGGGTGTGAGACAAGGTTGTAGTCTATCCCCGTTAATATTCAACTTGTATGTAGAAGAAGCAATGAAGAAAGTCAAAGAAAAATTTCCATGTGGCATAACTTTTCAGGGAGAAAAAATCAGTATGCTACGATTTGCTGACGACATTGTCTTATTAGCAGAGAGGGCTGAGGATATTGAGAAGTTATTGAATGGCATGAACAAAATACTGAAGGAAGATTTTGGACTGAATATAAATCAAAGTAAAACAAAAGTGATGAAATGTAGCAGAAATGACACCAATACTAGCAGATTAAATATAAAAATAGGATCTGATGCAATAGGAGAAGTGAGTGAGTTCTGTTACTTGGGAAGCAAAATTACAACCGATGGCCGAAGCAGGAATGATGTTAAAAGCAGAATAGCACTAGCAAAAAGAGCCTTCATGAAAAAGAGAAACCTTTTAGTTTCAAATATTGATCTAGGAATTAGAAAGAACTTCTTAAAACTCTATGTGTGGAGCACAGCACTTTACGGTAGCGAAACATGGACTTTAGGAATACCGGAAAGAAAGAAACTTGAAGCATTTGAAATGTGGTGCTACAGAAGAATGCTGAAAATTAGGTGGACAGACAAAGTAAGAAATGAACGAGTTTTAGAAATGATGGGTGAGAAAAGAAGTTTATGGAAGAAGCTTACAGGAAGAAGAGACAGGCTGGTAGGTCATATTTTGAGACATGCTGGATTGGTTAATTTGTTAGTGGAGGGAACAGTTGAAGGTAAGAACTGTAGAGGTAGACAGAGATTATAATATATGAAGCAGATAATTGAGGACGTGGATTGTAAGGGGTATGTAGAAATGAAGAGGTTAGCACAGAATAGGAAGGGATGGAGGATAGCATCAAACCAGTCTAAAGACTGACGACAGCAAAAAAAAAAAAGCCAAGACCATTTAGAAAGCTTCAAAATATGTTGGCATCTATCTCAAGAGGCAGATCAACTGACTAAATGAAGGACGACAGGAATCAAATTACAACAAAGCCGATTACTTTTTAAAACGTAATGAATAGGCCCAGCATGCTGAGAGAAGACGACTTAAATTGCAGGGTAAAGTGGCTGGAGCTTTTACATGACTGAAGCCTCTTCATTCTACATCAAATATAGCTGAAATGAATATAGAACTCTACCATTGCCAATCGCACATCTGAATTGTCTAGCTTGTACTTTTCTTTAAGATATATTTACGATTCATTCCATTATCGGACATCTCCATTATCTCTAACATCTTCTTGTGATTTTATCATTCAATATATAACTTTAGTGAAAAAAAATACTGATAACCATTCATCTAGATTTCCGTTACAAGCATCTCATTATCGGTCCTTCGTGACACCATGATAATGTCTGTAGTTGCCATGAAGTATTAGTAAATAATGGAATAAAGCGTCACCATGTCAAATTCTGTTGCTATTCTCAAAATGATTGAAAACTGCATACAAAGATTTTTGATTCATTTCTCCACTCCTTCCCTCTAGCGGTGTGATATTCAAACTGAAACCCATTCTATCAATCTATGAGGATCATCAAAATTTCAATTATACTCGTAATCTGAATTTAGTCTTTGTGAAAAGAAACAAATAGTGACGCTGCTCCAAGCACGGAAACAGTTCCAAACTTATTTTACTCATTCACCAATCAGTGCGCAGTTTTGTGAAACATCTAGAGGAAACTTGGTCAGAGAGAAACGTCTATAAATAAAGTAAAATTTTAGGAGATGGCCGCGAACGTGTCAAGAACTAGCCGCACTTTCTACAATCTAAAACATTTGCAGCAAAAAGAAGAAATGCATGTGGTAATCCATAGATGGCTCCTGCATATTCAAAAGAAAGAGAAAATAATAACAGTAAGTACGTTGCTTGTTTTTGCTGTCGTTTCGAATAGATTTTTAATTATAATTTAAGTATAAACGCCCGTCGTGTTCCTATAAAGCGCTGTTTAATGACTATTTGTATATAAAACATCGTATGCCACTTATATATGCGTAAATAGATGGTAAATTATCAGCAAATATTTATTTCTTGAAAATTCGCTTTCTTTGTAGTCGATTTTTCCTCATATCGTCAAT
>JARYHS010002743.1:0-25259 GCA_031002005.1 Vandiemenella viatica
TTTTTCTCAGTTGTCTTGTAATTCTTATTTTAAGTACCCCTTTCGTAGATTTTTGATAGGCTGCTAAGCAAGCTGATGGGTCTATAATTGGTTGGGTGTAGAATATAGCTGTTTGTGATTCTTGTTATTAACACTACTGCCTTTCTTGGCACTTTTTTTAAGGTGCATATTGAGATTTTGTCATCTCCTGGTGTTTTGTTGCTGCTAAGTCGCTTGATGATTGTTTTTATCTCTGTTTGGCTAGTTAGCTTTAGGTTTACTGCATCCTCACACTTCCTGATGTTTTCGGCAATTTCCTGTGTTTCCTCTTCCTCTGGTTATTGGGCTAAGTTTAATTGTATGTCTGGGCTGTGGTGTTGTGCCTCGAAGTGGTCCACCAGTATTTCTGCCTGGCCTAATGGATCAAAGACTACTCCGTTTGGACCAATGTTTGCTTTATTGCTTGGTTTTGGCTCTTTAAGTGCTCATACCAGACCCCATGCTTCTCGGTGTTGGAGGGTTAGTTGGGACAATTTGTCCTCCCATTGTTCGGATCATCTTTCCTGTAGTCTCTTTCTTATTTCTCTAGCATATTTGTTCATTTCCCTCTTGTCCGCTGGGTCCCTAAATCTTTGCCAGCCTTTCCCGTGTAGATTCTGCTGCCGCTTGCTCTTCCCTTTTGGTTTCCAGTACTGTCACTATTGAAGCTTGTTTGTTCACTTTTAGGATATTTTTAATTATCCTGTCTATTGCTGTGTCTGTCTGTGTCTTCTTATTCATTACCATAGTTGGGCAGACGTTTTGTTGGGGTATGCTAGCAAATTTTTTCCCAGTCCACATGTTTGATTATTTTGGGATTTTCCTGGTTGTTTACCCAATTCCTGAGTTGTAGTAATACTGGCTTGTGGTCTGATGAGAGGTTGTTTTATAGTCTCTAGGTGAATTGGTCTTCTGATATTTTTTGCCACCACTATGTCCAGGATATGTGGCTGGTGTCCTTCGAAAGTTGGTATATGGTTCGGGTCTTCTGGCCCCATGACTGTTAGATTCGTTTATTCTGATAGTTCTAGTAATTTTTGCCCATTCCCATTTGCCACTCTGCTGTTCCAAGCCGGGTGTTTTTCATTTAGGCCACCATCCATTATAACCCTCGCAGACACTGACATTGCAATATTTAGGTCGTGCACTGTTAACTCTTTTTGAGGGCTGAGGTATGCAGTGATAAATGTTACTGCTCCATCTGTTGTGTTTATGCACAGTGCACTTGCTTCCAAATGTTGCAGTTCTGGTATTATTTTTGGCTGGTGTGTGATGGATGACTTTATCATGATTGCCGTGCCGCCAACCCTTTGTCTTTCTCTGTCCTGTCTGTATATTGTCATGTTAGGTATGCAAAATTTATCTGCCGGATTTAGGTCGGATTCTGTTATCAACATCGGATCTACTTTTTTCCTCTTTATGATGTCAATGATTTCCTGTTTCTTGATTTGATTCCATTCCCATTAAAATATATTCATTGATGTCTTGTGTTTATCCCGTGTTGTGAACCATTACTCCATCATTTCGCTTAGGCCTTTGATCAGTGCTATGGTTTTGCCCCAAACACTTATTGCTTTTTTTATTGCCTTAATTGTTGTCATAAGGTTGCATATCATCTTTTCACGGTCAAATTTTCAAAGATGTTTTCTATTTCGCTAAGTTTCTAGAAATTTGTTTTCTTTTTTGCCTCTGATTTCCTCTGTCTCGTTGAATCCCCTCTTAGCCATTTTTTATTTTCTCCCTTCTCACCGTCAATTTTAGTTTGTCTGCATAGCTTCTTCCTGGTTCCTGTTTTGGTTACCTGTTTGCTTGGTCTCCTTTTCTCAGTTGTCTTTTTGGTTTCTTGATTTCTGTCAATCATCGGTACATGGAGTTAGATTTTCGCTGGCAGCTAAGCCAGTCTGTTTTGTGATTTCAAACAATAATATCGAAAATAGACCTGATGAAGACAACCGAGCAGATTGTCAAAACGTCGTCATTTTACGACACTATCCAGCTGCACTCCCATGAAGAATTCACTGCAAACATTGAAATATATGGAAAATTTTCCTCCTTCCCAAGAATAAAGTGATAATTCAACAAAAAAATCATTGGAAACTTTAAATTGTGGCAAAAATATAATAACAGCAAGGATTCTGGTGGGTGCTGTTTCATCATTGGATCCCTGTAAATCCCATCCCCCACTGGCCTCTGTTACATCCTCACTCATTCACAAGGACACAACATTTTAATGAGTTTTCTTTTTTATCAGAAATCGTCAAAGAATTCTTAAGCTAAACAAAGATAAAATAAAACTAAACAATAATTATTAGCCTAAAGATTTCCCTACAAAATGAAGAAAATGTTTAATCATCCAACTATCGTTAGACGTTTTCCCAGTGCAGGGATTTCAGATACCTTTCGTTTTGGGTATTGTAAACTTAAAAATATACCCACGTAGGTGCCTCATCTATATTGGTGTTGGCAGGTTTTGTGGAGCATGATTCTCCTGAAGGTTCCATGTGTTAACCAGACCCAGATCCTATTCTCCCATCATGCAAGATGTATGCATTTAGGGTATGAATCTGATGTACTTGTTAGGGGCCTCAGGTATAGGTGGAAGAATTTAGAGGTCTTCTTGTGTTCGGCATTTTAAGGTTGATGGTTCTCCATGAGCATCTGCTGCCCCTCCACGAATTTCTTCTTACAAAGTTTGTCTACTTACCCACTACATTTCGTGGCATTTTCTACCGAGTCCTCCCTGGCCATGTCCACTAGCTTCTAAGTGTGTTTGGGAGCATCTGCTGTGGGGTGCTCAGCGATCTCTTCAACAAGCATCACCGAAATGTAACTCCTTTGGTAAACAGCCAGTGCTGCAATGAACCGTCCAGTTGAAAAACCTTTGATTTTCTCCAAGTATTGCAACCACAAATTGTCACTCCCACACCAGCAGATGGAAGTACACTCCAACCTGGCACATGTAGCTTTCTGCAGGTTTGTTTGAGGCTTCTGTATCAAGTTATGCACTGTGTCGATTCCAGCATCTTTCAGTGCTCTTGTCCACTGCGTGCTGGTGACATCCGGTGGTTCCAAAGGATTGTAAGGGACTACCCACACAGTTGAATGTACTTTTCCCAAATAATTCTCACGGTGCTGTGCGTGCTCAATCGAGACATGGAATACACCTTCACAAACTTGCTAAATGCATCCAAAATAATGGAAATGTGCTGCCTCCCTTAATGTCTCTTTAGGTCGATGCAAACCAGCTTTCTCAGCTTGGCACTCTCCAACACATCTGCTATTTGGATGTTTGACCTTCTGACAGAGGTCACAAGTGTGTGTAAATATTGCAATCTGCTTAATTATTATTGGGGAATAGTATTCCCAGGTCAACATTTTGGAAAGCTTGACCATTCCCAGGTGTTCAAAGTGGTAATGGTAGAGTTCAGTGATTCTCTCATATGTAGATTTAGGCAGCCAGATTTTCCATCCCTCCCATGCAGTAGTGCACCAGAAACAGATCCTGTCTATCATGGTGAAAGCATTGCTACATTTTGTAAGTGACCCTTCTATCCTATAGGTAATGTTGAACCATGTCTTTGTCTCCATGCTGGCTCTGCTTGTCGGTGATGCATGCCTTCACATTGTTTGGTGTCACCCCATCATAGAACATGATCACCATGACCAATATTTTGCTAAGATATTGTTTGTAGAATTTTATGGTTTTGTGGTCTTTTTACAGCAAAAATTTTACTACTTTATTTTACTGTTTGGTATTGCTGTGGCGACATTACCATATCAGTTCGTTGTTTGGGTGAAATGACCCCGTGGTTAATACATCCTAAATCCACAACAACAACCATTCCATGCTTTCAACATGATGCCAAATTTTCAAGATTTTTGCTGTTGGCAAGGGTCATTCTACCATGACTACAAGATATTTGACAGCCAATCTCTTAGAATTATGGCCTGCGGCTTGTGATCAGCCTTTGATGTTTGAGATAGTGGCATTGAAATTGGCACAATGTAATTGTATGTATGAGACTATTAAAGCGTGCCTTGCCAGTCATTACATATTCTGAATCCCAAAATATTCCATAAATTGAGGAAAAATTCCATTAGTTCCAGCAACCAATAGTTGTTGTTGCTATTTTTATTTCCATCTGTGTTAAAGAAGCAGGTACAAATCAATTGAATTAGTTATGTTAGTGGCACTAATTATAGTAGGAAATAATTTCACGTTCTGGGAAGCACTATTTTTAAAACTGGTACAGTTAATATTGACTTCATTAGTTGAGGTATAACTTCTCAATTTACATGAAATGTTCTTTCATCTAATTTTCAATCTCTTGTGCTTTCAGATGGAGATCGCTCAGATTCATCATTGAGTCAAACAAGTATTAAATTGTTGCGCCAGGAAATAATACATAGTCTTGAGAAAGGCAGCCGACTTAGGTATATTGACAACTCATACTAACTTCAGTTAAATAATTATGACATTGTTGTTGAGGAGATATGAAGCTCTGATTATTAAGAGAAATCGTGTATCACTGCAATCATCATTGTAATAATTTTGCCTCAACTTAATGTAGTAATTATAGTGATGTAATTTAAAATCTTTCTCAGAATTCATAATTTAACTGAAAATTCTGTGGTTGGTAATTAGCAGAAGACTTTTTTTAATATCTCAATTCTTATAAATTTAATAGCATTTAACTAATTACCACCATTAACATTACAGCCAGAATCAAGCTCGTAGAATATTCTGTCAGTATCTGCAATGTATATTACGTCGTTTAGCCAATAAAGATGGATTTAATGAGGATGAAGATGACAGCAGTGATCTGATTCTACGATTCTTGCAGCGGGCATCAAGTAATCTCCGCACACCATGCTATGTCCAGGTATACAATTACGGAACTTTTTATGCTTGTGATAAATCACTTTGAAATATTTATCTTTCAAAAGGCTTATAATACAGAAAAGTACAGTACAGTACAGTAATAACAAAACAGTTTACTATTCTAACAGAGTCAGTTTATTTCTTTGTTCGTTTTTTATTTTATTACTAGCTGCCCCAACAGATTTCTTTCTATCAGAAGTTATTGGCCTGTCATAGTCCAATATAAAAAATAAATAAATAAAACATATTTCAGAGTGATCACTTACTTTATTTATTTAATGTCTCGATAATAAACA
Organism: Vandiemenella viatica; assembly: GCA_031002005.1. Lineage (NCBI taxonomy): Eukaryota > Metazoa > Arthropoda > Insecta > Orthoptera > Morabidae > Vandiemenella > Vandiemenella viatica. Next base: position 5,197 of record JARYHS010002743.1, read on the forward strand.
ACTGTTACTTACAAAAATCAGTTTTCTATTTCGTACACTGCAAGACGTTTATAATATTGTGATGATATTTTTATTGTAATGCTTTATGGTACACTATATTTTTTGTTTGATTATCTGGTGCATAAAAAACAAAGCTGATGGTTTTCGAATGCGGGTGCAGGCAACATACAACTGTCCATGAGAGAAGCATGGGATTTCAAGATTAACACCACAAACAATCAACGACTGATCTGAGATTTATTTATGGTCATAGCGAAAGCAAGCCGCACTGGAAATTGTAATCTTTTAAATTCAAATGGTACGTTAGTTGGTACCATTGGGATGCGAGGTATCAACACATCTTCTCCTTTATATTTTCCCTTTAGAATTGTTCGATCACGTTGTTCAGTAACTTTTTCACTGCTAGCCATGTACCATTACAAAGACGCGGTTGGTTGATATTTCGCAACATTATGACCACCGATCCTACTTTTAATTGAAGATTATGAGGCGGCAATCCTGGAAAATCGAGTGAGTTCAAAAATTCTGGTGATACTTGATGACATCATCTTGGTTAAATGCACAATCAACTGACTTTTATGTCCTAAATTAACTGACAATTTCATTTTGAAATTTATTTCATTTGCATCTGTGTTTTTGGCAGCTAATATAGCTCGTTCAATCAACCAAAAATTATATCTGAAATTCTGAGTGATATTTGGGAACACCTTTTGTATGAGCTTGGTTTTTGATTCAGTAAGCTGACAACAATTGACAGAAAATGTAGTGCAGCCAGTCAAAACTTCTACAGGGATTTTGCCATTACGAATTTCAATGAGTTGTTTCGAAAATATTTCTCCAGATTGATCATTTTGCAATTCAAAAGATAATTCTAACATGCCTTTGTTTTGTTTTGATTGACTGGTTTGTATGGAGAAAGAATAGTGTTTTTACTATTTTCCCTCCCAATTTTTACGTTTTTTCTCTCCAGAAGAACCTTTCCAGTTCCTGAAACCAATGAGTACATGGCTCAGGTAGTGGAACTAATGGCTCTAATTTCACTTTGCCATTTGCACAACACAATCCTTTGCTTCATGTTTGAATTTCAACGCCTTACAGTGTGGGCAAACTGAGTTCATAGATCCAATAGCAACGCATTGGTAGGAACTGTAGTCAATTGAAACATTATAACTGAAAGCCGCTCATGAAACACCGAAAGCAGCTTGAAAACGACATGTTTCATGTGATTTTAATATCCTAATCCTTTCAATTTCATTTTGCTCTTCACATTGCTGTGCAGTCCGATTAGATTGAAAATTTAATTTAATTGCAATGGAGCACACGCTCCAGTGGCAATTTCCCTACACACCTATTTTCCTCCTTTCCTGCACCCATCTAAATTTGCCTTCTTCAAATTTTAACTTTAAATTCTTTCAAAGTTTTCTGTAAATTATTCATTATTTCCCTTGGTAACTTATTCCAATCCCTGATACCCTTACCTAAAAAAGAGAATCTTGCCACACCCTTATGCTTGAAATCGAGTGCCAGCTTGTGGTCATGGTCATCTTTTCCCTTCCATGCAGTACTTTTCATACCTACACCAACATCTTTCCATGTCTCATCACCAGTATATGCCTTGTACACTCCCATGACCCTCTTCATCCTCCTCTTGTCTTACAATGAATCCCATTCCAGCTCCTTTATCATATCTGTTACTGATTGCATTCTGCAATAATTTCCAGATACAGTTCTTCAGCCCAAATTGCTGCGCCCGCGTATTATAGGCCATGGGTCTGGATGTAAACACACTGAACAAATAACCACACTATTCGTTTACGAGAGAAGTGAAATTTTAAAAGCAACGAATAAAATCCCACGCAGGGAGGAGTAATGATAACTAGTACGTCAGTGATATTATTTTCGCTGATCATACGCAGGCATAGATTAGTATCCATAGATACCAAAGATAATCCTAATGTGCTTTCGTTTTGTTTCGATTGACGGAAAAGAAAAGTGTTGTTTTTACTATTTTCCTTCCAATTTTTCCGTTTTTTCTCTCCATAAGAACCTTCCTTGTGCTTTAACAAACATATAAAAGAAAGAATTCACCGAATTGGTAGAGCCGTTCTTGAGTTTTGCGCTTAGCAACACATTTGCCGATTCATTTTTATTATATAGATTAATATTATTATTATTACAAAACAATAGATTTAGGAGACGTGCAAATATATTAATTTTTCTTCCAGCGAAAACCTAAAGAATTTGTATCAGTGGTAGGATGGGTACTAGGTGTTTGAGAGAATCCAGGTTCTATTCAATGTTTGGCCTTCCAGATTTCACTTTTCTCTGGTTCCCCAAACTTGCTTCAGGAAATACTGGGCAATGACGGATCTGGGGAGGCGGGCAGGTCAAATCAGGGCAATTGCTCCATGTGGCAACTTCAGGAGTGTGGTAAAATCCTGACAGTGAAAACTGAGTTGATATGAGAGATAAGTCTTTCCCGGCGTATTTTTGATATAAATTCTTCACGGGTTTGCTGCCGGATTACATTTTCTGCTGACGACGAGCTTTTGGCGACATGCACTGCTGCCATCATAAGGTATTCCATCTTCCTTCCATTTATAACAACCTTGGCTTTGGTTTACGCTGTGGAGCCAACTGACAGTACAACGCTGGTGTATATCTACACCTGGTTTCGCAACCGACCAATCACAATCACGGTATGGTTACTTCATTGGAGTCAGCCAATCGGACGTCAACAACGATCCTGGCTCGCTTCTGTTCCGCTATTCGGCTCAGTTCTTGTTGTTCCTTTAGATACAACAGACCTGATGATGGCGGCAGTGCAAGTTGCCGAAAGCTCGTTGTCAGCAGAAAATGTAATCCGGCAGCAAACCCGTGAAGAATTTATAACTGAGTTGATGATGACAACAGTGGGGATATCATAATTATGTTCAAATGGGTGGCAAACTCCTACTTCTGCCACTGATGATGGGATGGTTCCTACGCAATGGTTCCCTTTCTATGTCCCCAGTCCTCTCTGATGACATTGTTGTTGAGGAGATGTGAAGCTCTGATTATTAAGAGAAATCATGTATCACAGCAATCATCATTGTAATAATTTTGCCTCATCTTAATGTATTTTGAAAAACCTGTAATTGACTGAATGTTAGCAACAAAATGAGACACAAGGTGATTCTGACTGTGTAAATAAAATTTTTCTTAAAAAGTTTCATTAATTTCAGCATAAAGTAAAAAGGGCTAGAATTACATTTTTATATATATAAAATGTAACTAACAGTACAGTTTTTTTTAATTTAATTTCAATGGAGCACAGGCTCCGGTGGCAATTTCCCTACACCCCATCTTCCCCTATCCTGCACCCACCTACATTTGCCCTCTACAAATTTTATCTTTAAATTCTTCAAAGTTTTCGGTAAATTATTCATCATTTCTCTTGGTAACTCATTCCAATCCCTGACACCCTTACCTAAAAAGAGAATCTTCCCACCCTTGTGCCTGAAATCGAGTGCCAGCTTGTGGTCATGGTCATCTTTTCCATGCACTACTTTTCATACCTACTTGCAATATCTTTCCATGCCTCATCGCCAGTATATGCCCTGTACACTCCCATGACCCTCCTCATCCTGTCTTGCAATGAATCCCATTCCAGCTCCTTTATCATATCCGTCACTGATTGCATTCTGCGATAATTTCCAGAAACAAATCTAGCAGCCCTTTTTGCACCCTCTCCAACTCCTGTATTTGATACGTAAAATGAGGGTCCCATACTACACTACCATATTCGAGCAATGGTCTGACCAAAGTTTTGTAACCCAATTCCTTGACTTCTCTCGTACATCCCCTCATCACTCTCTCCAACAAGTGCAGAACTTTGAAACCTTTTCCTACCACCTGTCCTATGTGTCCTGCCCAGTTAAGTTTGTTATCAAAAGTAATTCCAAGATATTTATTTCAAGTCTTCAGCAAGCAATTCTTTCCCCACCTTATATTCATAATTAACCTTTTGTTTTTTATTTGTGTATCTAATAAGCTGACTCTTCTTTGCATTTATCTTCATTCCATGTTTACCAACCCAATTAGATATCCTGTCCAGATCACCCTCCAACTGTTTACAATCCGCTATCGTTGCGATTCTTTTATGCAGCATTATGTAATCTGCAAACAATCTAATTTCAGATAGTAAACAATCAACAGAATTATTCATTAGAATAATGAATAGCAATGGTCCCAATACGCTACCCTGTGGCACACCCATTTTTACTTCCACTTTTTTTTGATACTACATTTCCTACCCTAACTTTCGTTTTTCTACCTTTTAAAAATTCTTCTAACCAGCAAATCTCTTTATCATCTACTCCAATTGGTTTTTACCTTATTTTACTATAATTTTATGGCTTACTCTGTCAAATGCCTTAGACAGATCTAGTGCTACACTATCAATTTGGCCTCCCTTGTCCATTTCATCTGAAATATCTTGCATATATCCCACCAACTGAGATTCGCATGGATATCCTTGCCTGAAACCATGTTGCCTGCTTGAAAACCACTTACGTTCCTCCACATATATTTCTGATGTGGTTGCATATCAATCTTTCCATTAATTTACCTACCACTGATGTCAAACTGATTGGCCTGTAATTCTCAACTCTATTTCTCACCCCCTCCATTATGTACCGGTTACTACTATTGCACTTTTCCAGTCCTGTGGTAAGCAGCAAGTGTCTAGACTCAATTTAAATAATATTTCAAGATAAGGTACAATGTCACATCCGGCTATCTTAAAGATATCTGTAGTAATAGTATCTTCACCAGCCCCTTTATTTTTTTTTCAGCTTTCTTATTTACTTCATGATTTCCTCAGGATGAATATCAAATTTTTACTATCATCATTTCTAATTGTGTTGTTAAACTCGTTCTCCGAATTAGACCCTCCTGTTTGATTCATTGTCCCTAATGCTTTCACTGAACCAGTTACTTAAAATCTCTGCCTTTTTCAAATCGTCAGTAACTTCTTCTCCATCCTTATCTATAAGTGTCTCTACACCCTCCCTTCCCGTCAGTTTCCTGATATAGCCATAGAAGTTTCTAGATGCATCAGTCAATGGTCCTCCTGCACTGACAATACTCTTCATAAACCCATCTTTAGCCATTTTCTTTGCTGTTATTAAGTCCTTGTTTAGTTGTTTTAAATATTCCCTACTACCCTCCTGTCTCTTAACTCTGTTATGTTCTTTTCTTACCGACCTCTTAACCTCCTCACTTCCCTATTACAGTACATAGGTTCTCTACTTCTCTTTATTTTCTGCTTTGGAATAAATTTTTCTTCCCCCTTTCTTATTATCTCCTTGAACTCTTCCCACCTTGTCTCTACTGTACCTGAGCCTTCCTTCCAATTGCTGAATTGTTCTCTGAAATATCACTTCATATTTGAAACCTGTGCCTTTTTCTAATTGTACCTATTTCCCCCTTCAATTTTGGCTGTTGGTTTACTGAATCCTCTAATATCCATCAGAACTGCTTCATGATCACTTATTCCTTCAGTTACTTGATACCTCAAAAGGTTTTCATCGGGCTTAATTAGAAATATATCCAAATATTTTGTCCCCTAGTGTTTTGCTCAACCACTTGTGTAAATCCTCCTTCCCTTATTAAGATATTTGCAAATCTTTGTTCCCTTGTGTTATTTATCTTATTCCCTTCCCAGTTTACACCTGGTAAATTTAAATCCCTGCCGATGATGATAATTCTATTCTCACCTCTGAAATCTGAGTATAAATTTAATTTCTCCACAAGAGCCTCATCCTCTTCTGTCATTCTTCCACTGCGGTAAACAGCCAACACTCTGATTTTTTCTTTTTTATTACCCAGAAATCTACCCCAAGTAACTCATGGTCTTGATCTATGAATGCCAGTGAACTGTGGTAGTTTTGCTAACTAGTATGAAGACTCCTCCACCAATTGCTCCTCTATCTCTGCGGTACACTCTGTAACCACCAGGAAAAGCCTCACTGTCTAGTACTTCTTCTTTTAACCAACTTGTAAGCTTTCCGGCTAATTATGGAATTTGATTATTAAAAGTCACTTATTCGACACACACATATTCATTGATTAAACAAAAGGTTCTTTATGCCGCGGTCGCCAGGCTTAGGTATTAACGTTTGTCAGGTTACTAAATGATAAGCTCACACATCTTAGAATGGTCAGAAATACCAAATTTTATTGAGTTCATAAACTTATGATTTCACACCGACTGAAAATACCACCACCAAATCAATACTTAAATAAGGAATCAGACTATTTTTCTGAGAATTGCAGACTCGTGGACAAGAGGAATTAAATTGCACAAACTCCCACACTCTCCACAGTACTCATAACATGTCCACAGTCACTTGAGATCACTGCACTCCATGCAAAACCATTAATATAACACATTACTAGTTTCCACGTTACACTCCGCCAAATCTTCTCGTCTTTTCACAATTTCTATAATTACGTCCGAAATGTTGCCGCGTCGACAACTAAAACTCTACGGCGGTCAACCATGCACACCCTCCAAAGGACAGCCCCACACTGGCTTACTATGGCGGCCACAGATACTCTTGCATGGCTCTGACGTATGTTATGTTACAAACTCTCTTCCCCAATTATTACTTGTGGCTCTTGCATCTCTATTAAGTTTGCAAATTCGATTACTTTGTTCATTATACTTCTACAGTTGACCATTAACACCCTTACTACTGGCTTTACATTTTCAGAATATATCTCCTCCTTCCCACTTTTACCGCAGTCAGTTATTGTTTCAGCAATTTCATCTATTTCTTTAATATCTGTGACTTTCCCCATTGCGAATCTGCAATCAGTATCACTTTGATAATCTATTTCTGTCTCTTCACTAGCAGCCCCTAACCTAAAAAAGGCACAGTCCTGACCCCATCATCACTGGAAATGGGCTTCCTCACTGCTTTAGCTAATAACTCAGAAGTACTCCCTTCCCCCTTCTATTTAGATGTAGGCCATGCCTAGTGAAATCCCACCTACCAATGGTGTTCTCAGGCACAACCCCCAACACAGAACTAATGCCTTTCCCAAGTAGCACTTCCGTTTCCACATTAACCCGCCTCACAGCATAGTTCAATTGTGGCTGGTCATGGCGACTTAGGACCTGCATGAGATCCACCCTGGTATGCTGTGCCTCCTTCACCAACTTCCTCAGGTCACTCTCTATACTATAACTCGTGTTTCTGTCAATACTATTTCCCGCACCTCCCACTATCGCTACTCTATCATCCTTAGTGAAACTCCTACAAAGGGAACCTATATCCTCTATTACCTGGCCTAATGTTGCACTAGGTTTGAAAAAACTTGTGACCTGATACCCTGTACCTAACTGACCCTGCAGATGAGGTCCTACACCTCTCCCATGGCTACTACCTAGCAGCAGAACCCTTTTTTTCCTATTCTTGCCCTGCACGCCCTTATTCCTAAAGGTCTGCTGCATCTTACCTACTCCTACTCCTACATCTACATGAGGCGGTTCCACAGTCAAGGGCAGCAGAGTTGTGAAGCATCCACTGATACATCGTGGCATTATATCGGGTGTTTACTTCTTACTCGGTTAAGCTTCATCCAGATTCCCTTTCCATTTCAAGAGATGGCAAATGGTTAGGGGCATATTTTGTCCGCAAATCTTCAAAAGTCAATTAATACAGCTTTTAATGTTTTTGCTCCATTCTTATTTGATATTGAAATCATTTCTTGAATTGTTAATGCCAAGCTATGCAACTTTAGACAGCTGAAAGGAGAATCTAACCAACTTTGTGGCAAGAGGACCTTGTGGATTATCAGCATGATGCATATTTTTGCCATTCTTACATAGAGTCTTCTTGGCATTTAAATTATGATGAAGGAAAATGACTGATAATGTGAAGCCAGATATGATTCTCATATATTTATTCATTGTCAGCAATAGGAAGGTATGTAAGAAAAGCACATGGGATTGCAATACATGAAAAACCAACAATGAAAAACTATTGGCCGATTCTTGGCTGTCAGAGTGGCGCCGCGTTATGTTTCTTCAAACCGACGTTTCGACCCTCGTTCTGAGTCTCTTCCAGGGCAGAACTGCATCTTCGGTCTGTGAAGAAGACCCCAGAATGAGGGTCGAAACATCGGTTTCAAGAAACATGATGCGGCACCACCCAGATAGCCAAGAGTCAACTGACTCCGGCCGCAGAAGCCTATGATTACAAACTATTGGCTGCTTACATAAAAAGAATGAGCCTAGAGAAAAACTTACTGACTTCAAACTGTGGTATGTTTTTATGGGCCTTGTGGCCATAAACAATTATCTTATATCTTTAAACGAGCAATTTATATATATATATACAGGGTGTTACAAAAAGGTACGGCCAAACTTTCAGAAAACATTCCTCACACACAAACAAAGAAAATATGTTCTGTGGACATGTGTCCGGAAACGCTTACTTTCCATGTTAGAGCTCATTTTATTACTTCTCTTTAAATCACATTAAACATGGAATGGAAACACACAGCAACAGAACGTACCAGCGTGACTTCAAACCCTTTGTTACAGGAAATGTTCAAAATGTCCTTCGTTAGCGAGGATACATACATCCACCCTCTGTCGCATGGAATCCCTGATACGCTGATGCAGCCCTGGAGAATGGTGTATTGTATCACAGCCCTCCACAATATGAGCTCCAACATGGAAAGTAAGCGTTACCGGACACATGTCCACATAACATATTTTCTTTGTTTGTGTGTGAGGAACATTTCCTGAAAGTTTGGCCATACCTTTTTGTAACACCCTGTATATATTTTGGATCTCGGAAACAGCTGTAACAATTTGGATGAAATTTCATATTTAGATAATAATTTGATTTTTAAGTTTATATAAATGTTGTCTTCCCTCAAAAAACCGAATTTTACAATATACGAACAATTTCTCGAAAACAGCTCTGACACCATCTTGTAGACGATTCAGGTACCAGCAAGCCTACTAATATTTTACTTTGGTTTCAAGGAACACATATATTTAAATGAACATTTCTTGCATACATTTCTTTGGAGGAATACTAGCACTACCAGTTTAGTTGTAAAACATTTAAAAAGTAGATATTTAAAAAATAGATATGGGCTTTGTCAAATGCTTTTTCAAACTCATTTTTTAACACTACATTGTGTCTACTGTTTTATCTTTGGTTGTTGTAAACAACTGTTAGCTTCAAAATGTGTAGGAAGGCTTGTATACTAGCTGACCCTTGTAAAACATTTAAAAAGAAGATTTTTAGAAAGTGGCTTTGTCAAAAGTGATTCTTTACCCTACAAAACTTCTTTGAAAATAATATTGTATAAGCAGTTATAATGTAATCATCGTTTACTTTTTGACGGCATGTGTATTTAACACAAACATCAATATTACTGATTTGTAAAAAGGTGTTATCAGGGACCTGTGCAAGTACAGCCAGTAAAAAAAATTGCTATTTCGGGATGAAAATGTGATTAACGCACTTCTTAGGGATTAATATTTGAGTTAGTATGTAAAGTTGACAAAACAGATAAGACAAGAGTAATACAATGCAAATCGTCGGGTTACGTGCGGTATTAGCCAATATGTAGCAGCCATCTTTAGCATGAATGTGTTGATTTTCAAGGAGCTGTATTAGTGGAGGGTGTGGTTAGGTTTAAATGCAGCCTGTACCTGCATGAAGACCAATATTCCATGGTACATCATGGTTTTTGAGTGAATAAGGTGGCTGCAGTACCGAATTCTAACTATAATAACATCACAGGTGGCTCGAGACATCTATTACCGCTAAGTCAGCAATGTGCCTAATCTTGTTGTGTTTAGGTTGAATGGGAACCTGGACCAGAATGACAACTAAGCATTCCATGAAGCTTAGTGGATTCTGAGTAAAGCTGCCACACCAACGGCACAGACGGCTCAGGATGTCTATTAATGCATAGGCAGTAATGTGCGTAATCGTATGTTTTGGTGCTAATTACAACTTTGTTACATATTTTACGGCTTTTGGGTACACTTTTCCTTGAAGTGCCAAGGAAGCAGCTGGCCATATTTTCAACCCGATCTAACAGTTTTTTCTACTAGCCGTGCTTTGCGCAGTAACCGGATGTCATTAAATACTACTAGTTTAATTGTAAAACATTTTATGTAAGTGGGAAAGAAATATATTGAATGTATAAAAAAAATATGGAGCGGTCTGACAGGTCAAATGTAATTAGTCGGGAAAAAGTGGTTTCTGCACTGCTCTCAAAAAATTCTGACTACGATCGCGTGTTCAAATCCCGGTGGGGATAAGAATTTTTAAGATTTGTATTTGATCACATGAACTACGCTAGGGCATTCTGTGGTTCAGAATTTATGTTAAATTGAAGGTCCCAGAGGAAAGGGACTGGCCATACTACCTCTGATACAATGGCTTAGTACGCCTCCTTCTGGAGGATCCAACCAACCTTTATAGGTTTTTATAGTGTTTATATATTTAATCCGTCCAATCTAATACTATTAAATGAGTAGCTCTTGTAAATAGATAAAATTAATTTCTCACAAACTTCTCTAAGGATTTTGATGAAATCTTGCATACTGAACAGAAATCGAAAGATGCCGAGCGAAGATCGGTCATTCAGGTACTATTATTAGAGCTGGAAGAAAATTTGGGAAAAGAGTGGGCAGGAATTTGGCCATAGCCATTAGTAAGAACCATTGCAGAATTTTCCTGCAGTGATTTTAGAAAACCAGAATCAGGTAGCTAGTCTACGGTTCAAACCGACATCCTCTCACAAACACTGCATTTGCTGTACTCTAACACAGTATTTCCCAACCTGTGGTTTGTAAATTTAGATGACATATTCATACTATATAAGGCTATAAGCACATATAAACTATAGGCCAAACTTTTTACAAGCCACAAATATTACAATGATCAGACAAAACTCTGGAATTTCTATGAAGAGGATATGACAGTATTGTTATTATTTATTTTCAGTTGGCATTAAAAAGTGCATTGTTTATGTAAGGATTAAGTAACTGATCATTTTCTGATGATCTTTTAGTAGGTGTGATGTATCACAATACAAGGTAGTGCTGGTAACATTGGCAAAGTAAATAAAAATGTAAAGTCTATTGTCTTTTAATTTATTATGTGCACGTCGGTCAGAGATATAGTGTATCAGCCAGCCTACAGTAACATTATTAATCATTTAGTTACTAAATGCTAAGAATCTGGTCAATATGTAATTAACTTTTAATAATTCACTTCCAGTTTTATAACTGTGTTTCCATAGGAATTATAAATATGATTTTACATGTTATACAGGTACAGTAAAACATGTTTCATATGTTAATGATATGAAACATAGGTTAAAAATGTCAAACTCATATAAGTTAGTGGTACCTAAGCATTATTTACTGGTCCTTGGGTCGGAAAAGATTGATAAATGGTGCTCTAGCTCAATTCTTTGTGTTGTATTAGGATTTTAAAAAAAAAATAAAAAAATTTGTGGTTACTACAATTTAAATGGTTTCCTCAGTGAAGCTAAACTTTGGTTTAATCTATGGAAAGAAAAAAATTTCAAAATCCAAACTAAAAAAAAATAAGAACTAGCTGCACCAAATAACCAATAAAACCAATTGCGCCATGCACCCACAAAACAGAAGGTACTCATTTCACTATTACAGCCCCCGCACGATACCCACTTTTAAACAGTCCTTCAGCACCTTCCACACAGTAAAACTTAGTTAGTATAACACCAACTTGTCAGCTTTTGCTTGATGCATGTGTGTAGGAAGGGTGGTTTGGAGTATAAAATAAGATTGGTCAAATTTTAACCAGAATCCTCACAGTGAATCGAGTGTTTACTTTTTTATTCGCAAGTAAAACCACTGTAAATGTTTTAATTGAGTTTCCTTACTTTTCCCCTAGCCTGAAGCAAATATTGGATATGCCTATGTTCCAGGCTGTAATTCAGGGCTGGCGCTATGATTCTTGGGCCCCAGATAAGCGCTTTTAGGGATCCCTCCCTTCATCCCCCCTCCACCCGACAAAATTTTTTGTTTAAAATTTGATTTTTTGATAAAGTCAGCAAATTTTAATACAAAAAAATTAAATAATGCCTATTTTAAGAAAGTTTTTTTTAAGTTTATTTGAATGTAGGTAGTTACCCCGGATTGAGGGTCCCTTTGGAGGCTCGGGTTCGGGGTACTTTTGCCCTGCTTACCCCTGCCAAATGCTGGGCCTGCTGTAATTTGGAAAACAATATATGGCAGGGCAGTTGATTTTACCATTCACAAAATCATGTTGCACAATATAGAAAGTTTAACTGTATTTGGTAGATTTAGCATTTAGCAGTAGGGAATGTCATGGCGAACATGTATTATCCGATTTAACAATGTCAATATGGGAAAAAGTCTCCATTGTAACATTTCACAGAAAATTGGTTGAAGCACAGTCTTCTGGATGAGGAAACACTCAATTCAGTTATATTAAACAAGTTAATTATTTACTTAAGCCGAGTAAATGTCTATATATGCTACATTACAAATTTTTTTTAAGAAAGTTGAGCCTGTACATTAAATTTATTTAAAAAATAATAACTTTAATGTACATTACAGATGATAGTGATACCAAAACATTAAAATTAATTTTTTTTGTCTGTCTGTCTGTACACTATCCAAAAACAAATAGATGGCTTTTAGCAAACCAGAAGGTAGTTGTAGCTTATGGCACTGGTTGTAAAGTAGAGTACATTTTATCCAGATTAGTTTGGGTAGGTTGTATAGCTCCAGACACTTGAATTAACTGTTAGTACAAAGACAATAAACAAATTTTCTGTCTTAATTTTAATGTTAAAGGAGTTTTTTAAACTTGTGTCATATCTTGCAATTTTATTTATAGAAATGATGTTGCCCAAGATTTTAATCATTCTAATTTAATAAAGAAGTGTAAGAGTCAGGAAGGTTGCAATCTATGCCTTTCAGATATCATTTTACTTCTTCAGTTGTTTATTATATTTTATAAAAAGCTATATAAATTTAATATACGTAATATGAGCATTGTGTGTGCTATAGTAGGTTAAAAAAAACTTTTAAACCAATGGTGCCCAACCAATTTTGATGATGGGTCCAATTTCTAGTTTAAGTTGGCCTATGGGTCACATAATACTTGCCTATGCTTACAGTAGATATTTAAATATATCAGATATAAGTAAGAACAAAGGATTTCATGGTGTATTGATGATATGAAGTCTTCACGGGTTCTCCGCCGCATAGTGTTGAAGAAAGACAACAACGAGCTTTCGGCGGCCAGCTCTGCCACCATGTCTGGTGCTACCTGCATAACATCAGAACTGAAGATGGCAGCATCTTCAGGTCTGATGTTATGCAGGGAGCACCAGAGATGACAGAGCTGGCCGCCGAAAGCCCGTTGTTGTCTTTCTTCAACACTATACGGCGGAGAACCCATGAAGACTTCATATCTAGATATAAGTAGAACAGTTAAATTACAATCAATAAGTAAAAACCATAAATGAGACCTTTCCAGAGGTTATTGAGCTAGTGTGGCTTCATGATCCATGGGTTTGAGGTTGGACAACCTTGTTTTAAAACATATACTGTATTGTTTCTTTTTTATGGCTGTTGTTTCTTACTCACACTACTACTACACCATACTAATATTTCCAAAGTCTGAGTTACACTATCTACCAAAAAGTAATTGGACACCTGTGAAGATAGGTAATTTACATTGGTACCGGTAGGATTACTTTAAAGGAAATGCATCTGCATCTTCACATTAAGTTTTGTACACATTATATATAATACTTGTTATTTATTATCTAATTAAGTAATGATATAATTTATAACAGTCCATCCATATAATTATAGGTAGGTATATAAAATTAGCCATTAACGTCATGCCAACTACATTCACGTCAAATTCAAATAACACGGTTTTTAATTTGCATCTCCGGAATGTATCTTTGGTGTGTGCCGCGGGAGGCGGAAGGAGGTTTACCCACCCGCGCCTGCACCAACTCACGATTTGCGAAGTTAGCCGACAATGCCTCAAGATGAGTAAGTGATCGTACATGTGACCCTTTCCTTAAATTATGTATGCCATAAGACTTTTTTGTGCAAAAAACACAATTCTGGTGTTTATCATTCATCAATCTGATGATGATGATACACCGCATACAGTGCAGGTATGTTATCTTTGTGTTTTTACCCAAATTTTCCATTAAAAATTAAAACTAAACATTACTAGGCTAACATTACAATTGTTACAATTTACATACATTCACTATTATCCATCGCCCACCTTCCGCTTACACCCTACACGTGGTTGGTCTACTCAGCTATAGCAAAACAGAAGGGATCTTTATGTTGAATGTGTTTTGTTTCGCCTCGAGTGCAGTGCTGTCTGTGACAGTTTATTGTTTCACCTTGCCTTTATATCAAAAGTTTCACCAAGAGGCACAGATTCATGCGACAATTAAGTGACATTGTGATGCGGCAGCATGTTCAAAAATAAATGAAAAGATTTTGGATAGAAGGCGCCCAATACCACATATCACAATGAAGTTGAAGAAAATCATCTAAAATGACTGTCAATTGTATCAACAATTTTGTTTTGCATGATATTAGGTGGGAAAGTCAATGAGGGTTCTGCTTTAACAGATCTGCTACATTTTCGAGTTGACTCCGGGAACAAAATTTTAGAATAAGTTAAGAGTTTTGAGCAAAAGACTCCTTTTACATATCGCATCAAATTAAAAAATAATTTACAAATTTGTTGTGATGTTCTGAAAACGAAAATAACTGAAGAGTTGAAACATGTTTCTGTTGTTTCAGTATTAGCTGATGATACTGCGGATATTAGCAATTATCTATTGTTGTTCTTTATCAACGTTGTGTTAAAGATGGTAAAAATCCAATAATTTGTGAAGAATTCCTGGAATATGCGCCGCTAAAAAAGTTGAACGCGGAAGCCATTTCGAAAACTATTATTCACATTCTACAAGGTTGCAGTTTTGATTAAAATAAACTTGTTGATAAAGGATAGGCTACTGTCTCTGAAGGATATGACGGATATGCTGCAATGCCTGGTCACGTAGGTGGTGTTCAGAAAATTATTAATGACAAGTATCCTACAGCCCTATTCTTCCTCTGTGCAAGTCACATATTTAATCTCGTCATCAATGACCTGAACAATGTCAGGAAATGAGAAATAAAGTTGCAAATAGATCCCTTTTTTTTTAAATGAGTTGAGCAGCAAAGTATAATAGTATGAGAAAATTTTCTGAAAACTTTATTACTATTGTACCTGGTTGTTTATGATGGGGCTTTAAATGAATCGCGTATTGAATACGCTGATTTGATTGCTCAAGCCACCCCGTTTAACCCAGCAGGCATCAGAGTTGACCTAACTGTTCCAGCGACAAGATCTAGCACTGAACAGTTACTTAGTATGTTATGACTGGTCAAGACATGGAAATGGTCAACGTTGGACAACACAAGGCTAAACGGCCTGTGCATGCTCAGTGTTCATAGATAAAGGATAGAGAACAAGGTCATATTCAGGATCAGAGCTAGAGGTGGGCAAGATTTGAGCTGGGGAGCGGGGGGGGGGGGGCAACTCATATTTGGTTTAGAGGAACTGGGGTGGGGCACTGAAACATGACGATTTCTTAGAAAATGAAACTCAAACCTACTGAGGAAACTATTTTTATTATTGATTAATATAGTACTCCAACCACTTAATCTAAGGCCCTACTATGTAGTAAATTAAGATCGTAACTCATTTATGGTTTATGTAAACAATAATCGGATCGGATTCTTAGAATATCTTTGTTTCTCAATATCTCACGGTGTTAATT
The DNA here is from genome assembly GCA_031002005.1 of Vandiemenella viatica. NCBI lineage: Eukaryota > Metazoa > Arthropoda > Insecta > Orthoptera > Morabidae > Vandiemenella > Vandiemenella viatica. The sequence continues at coordinate 21,112 of JARYHS010002743.1, forward strand.
CGCGAAATTTTGATGCACATTCATCAGGCATAATCCAGTCAACCTTTCTTCTCACAAAGTGCTGCTGAGCCAGTTCTTCACTTGTCGAAGTGTACTGAAGGCAACTTAATTTTTCTTCTAGGGGGTTCAGTTTTGCAATCAACTGATTCTGAAAAGCAGAATTTTATTTTAATTATTGGATATAACTTTGTTTCTGGCTAAACAAACCCAAGAATATCGTGAACCCAGTGAAGGACATAGCTCTACAAATAATGACAGTTTCCTAGAACTGGTCCAATCTCTTTCAAAATATATTGTAATGTGCTGAAAGAACATATCTTGGATTTTGAACGTAGTAAATATCTGCCGCCATATACCCAAAATGAATTCATAAGCATTCTATCAAACCACGTAAAATCTAAGCTCGTTAACGAAATACAATCGTAAAATGTTTCAAAATTATGTTTGATAGCATGCTAGACATTTCATACATTGATTAAACGTCTGAAGGGAATCGTTTGATGAAAACTGATAACAGAAAAGTCTTAGTTAAAGAAATATTTCATGGATTTTTTTCCCTTAAAATGAAAGAAAGCTCTCGATCTAAGGAATGAAAAGCATAAGAAGCTTTATAGTGCCGGGTTAGATTTTGTGATGTGTCTTAGTGAAGGCTATAAAAATGCAACTAATATTAGTGGTGTAAGTGGAGGAGAACAAACCATTATTAAAACATACAGCCGTTTCGTTAGGGTTAAATGTACTGGTCCTTTAATTAATGTACGTAGGCCAGCATTTATTTTCACAAAATGCACCTTGTGTAACATTTTTCGGAACCACAGAAACTATTTTTACATCTTTCTTTGTGTCCATCATTAGAATTAATCAGACGGTAAACAATGAACAACACGAGGCTAAACAGTATTTCCAGGTTGAGTACTGAACATGAAGCAATTCAAAATGTTAATATTAAAGATATCAATACTAAAGATGTTATTTCCAAGGATGTGCAACTGTTACAGCTAGAACAAAGAAACTGTGAAAGCAATTGTCTTTCGTTTAGTTTTCTTTTAAATGTTATTAATGTTACAATTTTATTAATAAACGATTATTTGTAAATAATTATTGTTTACTTAACTATGTTTTATTAAAATCATAAATTCCACTTATAAGATATTATATTTTACTTAACATTAAATTTAAGTTTTTTTGAGGTGACACCATCGATATCCGCCCTGGGTGTCACCCATGCTAGCTACACCACTGTTGGTCACTATGCCGCCTCCAAGCCACGAATGCAAAAGAGACGAAGCGGTGCCACATGTAAGTGCGGGGAAACATGCGCTGCGTGGCGTCATCTGTTTTGCCCCATTGAATTATATTGGACGGAACCGTCGACAGGACCGCCCCGCGGCAGAAACCGCCAACTGTTTTAGACTTTACTGTGTATTTACTGTCTTTCATTGCAGGGGGATGCAAGGGTACCTCTTTGCACCCTTCTCCCGGCGTCCATGGTAATTTGGTATGTCAGTTTACTGGTTTGGCTGCCATATGTTGCAGAAAACCAGTTGACAAGGAGATGGCACGAAGTATAGAGATATCGGACTTCGATAACGGCATGATTGTGGACTGCCAAATCAGTCTAGCCGGGCGATTACAAAGAAGGTTAACAGTCACAAATCAACAGTCCCCATTTTCCTGCAAAGTGGATTTCGGGAGGTCAGATCACGTGAAACGCAGCTCGCCCTATTTTCAAATGACATAATGAAAGTTACTGATACAGGTTCACATATTGATTAATTTTTTTCCCGGATTCTCAGAAAGCCTTCGACTCTCTGCTTCACAACCAACTTTTAACAAAAAATTAAGCATATGGTATACAGGATCTACATTGTGAATGGATAAAGGATTTTATAAATGATCGGTTGCAGTATGTCGTCGTTGATGGAGAAGCCTCTTTTTATCTAGATTTTACATCGGATGTCCCTCAAGGAAGTGTAAATGGAACACTTCTTTTCTTAATTTTCATAAACGATCTTGCAGAAAACGTGAAGAGAAGTTTGAGATTGTTTGCTGATCATGCGGTCATATTTGGGAAAGTAAGGAATTTGGCCGATTGCTTGGAAATTCAACACTAACTGGATGTTATTTCGGTATGGTGCGACAAATGTCAACTTACACTAAATTGTAAAGAGTGTAAGACAATGCGCATAACTAACAAAAATAATCAGTTTGTTCAGAAATACAAAGTAAACAGTTCAGTTATTGATGGGCATAACGTTACAATACAGCATGAAATGGGACTGGCACATTAATTTGGTCATAGGTGGAGCTAATTCTAGGCTGCTATTCACAGGTCGAATACTGAAAAATTGTAATTCACAAAAGGAGACAACGTACAAAATTCTCATGTGCCCACATATGGACTACCATTGCGCCGATAGGGACCCGTTTTGTAGGAAGCTGATTGACAGTATAGAGGAAGTACAGAGAAGAGCCGCTCTATTCATGACAATTTACTACAGTCCTTATGAAAGGGTCACAGAATTGATCTGTAGATTGGGCTGGGATACTCTGGTAGATAGATGAGGTATGTTTCATTTTTACTTTTTGGTAAACATGCGTATGCCCACTTTCATTTACAAATGTGATGAAATACTTCATCCAAAAACTTATTTGCACCACTATGATAAGATAAGAGAATTCAGATGCTGCACTGATGATGATATGAATTCTTTTTTCTCTTGTGCTATGTGGGACTGTAATGCATGGAGTAAAGATTAATTTTGGTGAAAAGCACCCTCTGCCACCCCAAAAGTCGTGAATTGCAGAGTACATATTATGGTGTAACCCAAAGCTTCTTAGTGGTGAAACGAGTGTTTAATGCGGCGCACAAACAGACACCATACATGGCTTTAATTAAACGCCTATGTAATGAACAAAGTAATAGAATTTTCAGACATTAGACAGATACACGAAACACAAGTAACTATAAGGGTAGAGTCTTGGAAAAAAGAAGAAGTACTAAATAACGAATTTCTTCCCGATGGTTACAGGGTGTACTGCAGAGACATCAAATTTTACTATAGTTCACTTGTGTTTATAGGTTACTTTGGGTAGCAAAAAAAAAAAAAAAAAATAAATAAATAATAAATAAATAAATAATAAATAAATAAATAAAATCGGGGTACTGGCTGTTTACTTTAGTGGAAGAATCAATGATGAAGATAAGGCTCATGCGGAGACACTAAATTCAGAGTTCAAATGTGAGAATAGAATGATCATTATTGCTGGGGATTTAAATTTACCATGCAAAAACTGGGTAGGAAATAATAATAATAATGCAATAAATTATAAAATTGCGATGGAGTGCCAGCTCCGGTGGCGATCTCCTTACACACCCCTCTTTCTCCTTTCCTCTTCCAACCTACTTTTGCCCTCTACTAACTTTTTCTTTAAATTCCCTCAGTGTTTCAGGTAAATTATTCATCACTTCTCTTGGAAATTTATTGCAGTCCCTTAAACCCTTTCCTAGGAAAGGAAATTTCCTTACACCCGAATGCCTGAAATCAAGTGCCACCTTGTTGTCATGGTCAACCTTACTCTTCCAAGCACCTCTCTTAATTTTCCCACCAATATCTTTCGATGCTTCATCACCAGTATAGGCCTTGTACACTCCCATGGCGCTCAGCATCCTCCTTCTATCCTCCAATGAATCCCACTCCAGCTCCTTTATCATATTAGTTACGGATTGTGTTCTGTGATTATTTACAAAGACAAATCTGGCAGCCCTCCTCTGCACCCCCTCCAATTCCTGTATTTGATACCCAAAATGTGGGTTCAAATTACACCACCATATTCCAGCTGTGGTCTTACCAAAGTTTTGTACCCCAATTCCCTAACTTCTCTAGTGCATCCCCTCATCACTCTTTCCAATAGATGAAGGATTTTGAACCCTTTCCCTATTACCTGTCCAGGGTGTCCCGCTCAGTTCAGTCAGCTATCAAATGTTATGCAAAGGTATTTACATTTCGAGTCCTCAATCAAAGCTCCTTCCCCACTTTATAATCATAAGATTAATATAACAGGGGGACCGATATTTACAAATACCTTAATGAGGGAAGGAAGATTTGTACAAGCGTCAGAGCAGAAAACAAGGAGACGAAACATGT
>JARYHS010002744.1:0-11342 GCA_031002005.1 Vandiemenella viatica
CCACATTCTATACAAAAGCTTTTACCGACCTTGCATAAAATTCAAAATTCAGATAGAGCAAGAATTGGCTTAGCGTAAATTTTCATCTTGATAACAGAAACTTAGAGGATGGAAAGCTAAATGTGATTTTTTTACACATTCTCTATGGTACTCGTAGACTTGTTTACAAGATTCGTCTAAGGAAATATTTTTTTTTTATATCCCTCTTATGCTACCAGACAAATTATTTTCAGTTTGTCGAAACATTTCTGTTAACCTAGACTTTACTGGAAATTAATTTGAAAAGAATATAAAATTAAACTTCAACAATGGTGAAAAAATATGAGATGAACATATCAAAGAAGGTTATCCAAAATCAAAACAGCTAATTCTACGAAGTGTTTGTCACTAATGATACACATTATCTTGGAGTGATATCAAAATTTAACCTTCTGTATGGTTCAATGTACTAAGACTTTACAGGATCAAGACGTAAAGAATAGGATATCGCAACGAATGTAATTTGTGCTGCCAAAGATGAAGTACGGAGTGTTGATATGGTCACTTATGCTTTCTTAATTAATTGTAACATCTCGTATAAAATACTGTCGACAGTTTAGGATCAAATAGAAAGTTGCTGGATTATGGAAACTCAACTTTAATCTGTTCTAAAGTGAAATACTGTCCTTAATGAACTGTTTTGTTATAATTATATTAAAAATAAAATATTTAAGGTGAAATTACGTTGCCAAGCGTATTAGCGTTCCTCCTTTATCAACGCAATCAGATATTACAAACACCATTGATAATGACAGTTTTCCTACAAAGCAGTGAGTGTTAAAATTACATGTGTGATTAAATCTCTACAGTACCGAAAATCACTGTTCAGGCCATCACGTTAGGATTCGATTATCGTTTGTGAACACATAAAAGTGGCAGAAGTAAATAGATTTAACAGAAAATCACTTTCGTTTTCGACTATCGTTGGTGAACTCATTAAAACGAGAGAAGTAAATAGATTTAGCGGAAATTGAAAGGGATGTTATTATATGCACCCGATAGTAGAACGGTGACACTGGTGAAATTTACGTGACCATTTGTGTCACGACAGAAGCAAGAATAACGCCGGTTATAAAACGTACATGGAATGCGAATAGGGCCAGTTGGACAGTTGAGCTAACTGGCACCCTAAGAGCTACTGACAGTTAATCAAAAAAAGTATGTCATAAGGTCCTTATAGAAACTGAATTAAAACGTAACTCAATGAACAACGCGACGACTGGTTCCAAGCCAACGTCTGATAGTACCGACCATAGTTGATGAGCGGTAACGCTCTGGCCTCGCATTCGGGAGAACACGGGTACGAATCTCCGTCCGGGCATCAAGATTTGGATTTTCCATGGTTACCACAAATCACTCCAGGCGAATGACGGGACAGTTCCGTCAAAAGTACGTGACTGAATTCCTTTCCGTTCCTCGCCCTTTCGACCTTTTCCACCTTTAATGACATCGACGTCCTCAAGACGAAAAGTCAGAAAAAAATACAGTATCCATTCTTCCGGAACCGACGGTTTATCGTAAAAGTCGAATCACGGAGCGTTTACAAACATAAATGAAGCATTACTAGAGGTATAGGTTAAGAGCCCATGATAATACCGACACTGACCAGGAATAGAACCCAGGACTTTCTATTTGTGCACTAGCCCTTGAACTGAACAAACTGGCAGCTCTAAAAAACGGATATACTTTTCCATCCAACATGTCTCTTCATTCCCGATCTAGGGAGAAACAATGCCTAATAGTATCTAAATTTTAGAGGATGAACTACATAGAAATGAAGAATACAAAGAATATCAAACTATTATAGGAATTAAAGGCACTTGTAATTACAACAAACAGAATGACAAAGTTCTAAAATTTGTCACTGTGGAAAAATCGGTATATGAGGAAGGAAACAGAAATAAAATATAACAAACCATGTGGAAACGAGAATTAAATTCTATTTGAAATAAAAAACTGAAGGTACTAAGAAAATCGTCTAAAGGAAATAGGAATAGTAGAATAAGTAATTATCAATACTAATAAATGGACAGTTTGATCACAATGTCTGTGACGTCACGCACTCGGCCATCGTTGCCGGTCTAACAATGGTCAGAGATGTTACTACAAAATCAAGATTATGTAATAACAATTCTATTCGGTTAAGCAACTGCAAATAAGCGAATTGCCAGCAAACTGAAAGGTAAATATGCACTTCGTTTACATTACCATATTAATTTTTTTTATATATATAATTTATGTTCTTTCGAAGTAGATGCTTTCATTATATTCTGCGTCCATAGATATGTAACATACCAGCTAGTATTTTCGAGCAGCAATATTAGATGAGGTTTTTATTAGACCTAAATTTGGCCTGGAATTCGTCATTACAGCAGAGGGCATGAATATTTTTCTAAAGAATAATTTAAGTTTCTTTCATGAGCACCATGTTACTGAAATCATTATTTCATGCGGATAAATGTAACTCCGCATTTATTATAACTGATACTGAGCGGCATAATTTAAGTTGTAAGATTAGTTTTAAATTTTTTTCCCCCTTTCACAGATGCTATATTTTATAGGTCAATTATTTAAGTGGTTCCAACTGTATCAGACATTCAGACTTTGGTTTACGGATCCGAATTACTGTTATTGAAAAAGAAAGATGTAAGAACTCGTGAAGATATTTGTTTCCTTTGTTTTCACTGACAATACATTATTACGCCTCATAACATAAGTTGTTAAGATTTATTTATAATTTGTTTTCCTTTTACTGACACCATATTACGGATGTCATTATTTCAGTAGTTCCAACTGTATTTCAACTTTTGTTACATGGATCTGAATCATAAGTAACGAAAAATAAAGATGTAACGTTTTAATTTCCTTTGATTTCACTGATACCATATTACTAATGCTATTATTTCAGAACCCGTATAAGTAGTTCGAACTTTATCGCAATATAAACTACAATCGAAATATGTACAACGTTGAGTGTTATTTTATAAAAGTTCTATTTAGCGAATCAACTACAAAGAAATGACATAGCAGAGCTCTCCGATCATCCCGTCATTTTTTGAGCTAGTTATGAAATAGGAAGCAATTAATACCTAATACTAAAAGGAAAGTGGCTGAAAGAAAGGGAATGATTTAACTTCAGAACAACAGATTGGAGAGAGACAAGTATCCTGGAGGATTTAAATGTTTGAAAACAAGATCTGAGATTGAATGGCGTGGTAGAAACATAAACGGAATGGGTATACACAATGATAAGGTGACGAAGATTGTCAAAGTTGGGTCATTCGTAATTATTGCTTGATATGGAACGCTTAATATGACACTGTTCCATCCAACAACCATCAATTTGTATGATTTTCAAGACATTATCCTGGTGTTGTTATAGGAAAGCAATCAAGGAAATTTTGGATCGTTACCGCGGAGTATCAAAGAAATTAAGACATGGATTCGTGGTGCGAGAGAAACCAGAGATGACGACTCGATTACTAGAATGAGAGTTATCTGTGAAGGTGCGTCGTGTACTTACGGAAGGTGTGTTTGTGGCGGTAAAGTGGAGCTGGTCACCACTCGGCAAAGGTCACTCCGCGACTGATGCGGACTTCCTCGCTGAGCCGAGCTGGGCAGCGGGCGGCGTGGAGGGGGCCCTGCCCAGCTGGATGGACAGTCATCAAAGCCATCATCATCAGCGGCAGCAGGGGCCCTGCGGCAATTAGCCACTCACTAGCGTAGGCGGGCGGTCGCGGGCTCCTTGGCTTCTCACGGAACACCACAAGCTAAAGGCGCACTCGCCGTAACGTCAATGTCGTCACTAGGGATTGCAAACCACCAAAGCGGGATCCCGCACAAAATTAAACGGATCGCAATCCGCAAAATCCGGCGGAAGCGTGTGCCACTCTGCGTGACTCGCTGCCCCGTCGTTGTTTTCCGGCCCCACTCGATCTCTATCGGATGTATTGCACTGTTTGCCTCTACCCTTGCAGTTGGTGTTTGACTCGCGTGAACAAACATATATTTTTATCAACCTTCGTCATTCGTAAGTAAATAGATCCGATTTTACGTATTCATTAAAACTTACGTTTGAGTTATGTTGCGTATTTGGTATGATTTTCTAACTATATAATAAATATTTTTTATGTGTCGCAAATGTCATCTGAACTACACAGTTAAAGCTTTTTATTCACGGTTTTATTATTCCCATTTTCTGTATTTGCAGATAAAGTAATTGTGACAACTTCTTGTACAACTTCTGAAAATTTGATAATTTGTTGATACGAAACTAATGTTATCGTAATTTTAACGATCACATGCCTAGTTATTTAGCAGCTATCAAAAGGAAATTGCATATCCTTTGCCTTATAGTTGTCTCGCCCGCCAACTCAATGCATTTGAAACACATGTTCTTTGACAAAAGCCGCCTGCTTACATATGGCGCTCTGGCTTTCGATTAATCCCTCTTGGGGTGACTTGGTCAATCGCCACATTATTTTTGAGTAAAATAGCATGTGTTCTTTCAACTCCTTATTACTATTTCGACAAAAGGCAAAAAAGTTATAATGAAGTCTTCGCGGGTGTATCGTCGAATTGTGTTGTAAAAATATCACACTTCGACGGCCGCCTGCGTCGTCTTCCTCCCGTGTCAAGTAATAATTTCGTATTTTTACAACGAAATCAGGCGATACATCCATGAGGACTTCACTGCAATCATACATCGAGAAAGTCTCCTTACTTACTTAAAAATAATAATAATTTCCACGCTAAAACAGTCTTTATGCCACTTAAAGTAAAACTGAAATACTTGACAATTTACCTCTTGGTGAGTCAACTACCGGGTGTTTCAAAAATGACCGGTATATTTGAAAAATCAATAAAAACTAAACGGGCAGCCATAGAAATACACCGTTTGTTGCAATATGCTTGGGACAACAGTAAATTTTCAGGCAGACAAACTTTCTAAATTAGTTACAATTTTCAACAACAGATGGCGCTGCAGTCTGGAAAAATCTAAAGTACGATATTTTCCACATATCCACCATGCGGAGCAATAATCTGGCGTAGTCTCTGAACAGTCTGTGAACAGCACACGCTTACAGCAGAAAGACGACTAACAGAATGGCGAACTCACAGACTGCGTTTACTTGTATATCTTTCAAATCGTCTGCAGCGCAATCTGTTGTTGAAAATTATAACTAATTTCGAAAGTTTGTCTGCCTGAAAAATTACTGTTGTCCCAAGCATATTGCAACAAACGCTGCCCGTTTAGTTTTTATTGGTTTTTCAAATATACCGGTCATTTTTGAAACACCCGGTATAAGATCAATCAAGGAATCAGGAGACATAATAATGAATCAAACAAAAACAATTCTTGTAAAATATGGCCGAGTCTCGTGCTCGTGCAGTGACAAAAAGTTATGAGAGCTTGTTCTGAGCCAAGTTTACATTTGACAGAGTATAGGTATTCACTTCACTTTGTGAAATAGAACGCTTTCTCTCTGTGTTATGGAACGTTTATTTAGAATAATAATTTAAAAAAGATCTGGTGACTTGGCCATTATGCATACCATGATTAATACTGATGTGATATATTGTAAGAGAAATAATATGACTTAGACTGAATATTTTCCATTTTTCATTGTTTTTTTAAAAAATGGTTTAAATTTAAAAACAAAAATTTAAACTTCGGAATGTACACTCTTTGGCAAAAAAATTGACTGTCGGCGCCTGAGTCTAAGTCTCTTATTTTGCACAATGTGGCATCATTGCGCGTATTCAACTCAGCGCCATCTGTTATACATTTCCTTAAGTCAAGCCTCGAACAAAACAGGAAGACTCCGCCCGCCCATTGACGATTCTTCTTGGTAGTTCATCTATCATTCCCAACATTTCAGTAAAAAGCTATTGACAGATCTCAAACAAGTAACACATTTTCCTGTCCCTGGATTGACTGTAATATTAGGCAAGATATTGCCGACAATACCTCAATCAGACGAAATTCGGTTCCAGCTACACTTTTCTTAAATTAAATCGTGAAACGTATCGTTAAAGTTGTTATTAACAAGATTGCACTAAAGCGCAGTAAAAATGAGGTTTAGTTATACATTTTATTCCAAATGATTAGCGTAAAATTATAACGATATTTATTTATATATTGATGTGGCTATTCAGTTGTAATAATGCAACACATAATGGGGTGTGTGATCTGAGAAGTGGGTGTAAATGTTCAAAGATCCAGAGTTTGTGGTTCTACAAAACTATTGAAACGATTATAAAGAGATTATTTCGGATAATTGTCTCATGCCAGTTGAATGTAACTGACTTCCGAGGCAGGATAAAGTTGTTTACCCACTGCACGAGCCGTCTGTAGACATGAGCTCCGTTTGCTTGTGGCTAACCATCTAGTTCTTGTAAACGCGTGGTCCTCGGTTCGAGTCTAGGTTTTCCAATTATTTTTTTGCATTTATTTTGAACAAGTCGAACCTACAACTGCGTTATGCGTAAAATATAACATCGACTCTTACCTGCTTGCGTCAGGACATAACATACTTAAGGAAAGACTTATAACTGAGTGCTTCTTAATAAACTGCACACGTAACTATGAAAGCTTTCACAGAGGTAAACACCGAAAGAAATCTTCTCGGGCTTCAACATCGTCGAAATAGTGTCGTGTGGTTACGTTAGGTGGACTATAACGAGTTCGCACCATCGTCATGGAGACGAAAAACTAAATAATAATACTATACCAATTTCTTATTATGCGTCTGGATTTACGATTCGTCGACTTCTAAGTCATTAAAGGTAGGAAGGGAATGGAGACAAAGAATGGGAAGGAATTCGGAACATGGGTTTTCGAAGAAATAATCCCGCCATTCACACGAAGTGACCTGGAGAAACGAAGGAAAATCCAAATCTGGATAGCCAGATAGGAATTCAAAACCCGCTTCCTCTCGAATGCGGAGCCATAGGTTAACGCTCAGCCAATAGGTTCAGTTTTTCAATATATTTCGTATTAGGTCTATGATGCCGTCCATAAAATTATTTAAAAAATCTATTGAAAAGTTAAAAATCGTAAATTAAAATATATGTGCAGAAGTGAGTTCATCGATGAGAGCGGGGATATAAAAAAAAAATCAGAAACGGAATTCAAATTTCATTTTCTCTCTCTCTACTCTTTTCGCCCCTCTCTCTCTTTTTTAAATTTTTTGCTAGGGCTTTACGGCTCGTCGACAGCAAGGTCATTAGACACGAGATCGGATTTGGGGCAAGAAACGGGCAGGAACTCGGCCATGGCCTTTTCAAGGAAGTATCCGGGCGTTCGCCTGGAGTGACTTGGGGAAACCATGGAAAACCCAGATCTGGATGCCCGGACGGGGATTCCAAACCCGCGTCCTCCCGAATACGAGGCCAGAACGTTAACCGTTCACGCGCCACACCGGGTACTTTTTTTTTAATTTTTAGCAGCTATCAAATTCAAGTGAATATAACTCCCTCTTATATGGAAGATATTGTTCATATTAATCCCCGTTGTTTAATGAAGTAGTATTAAACCAAAAATGACGAGCAAAATTGATCGGTTTGCTAGTAACCAAATAGGTAAAATTTCATGTTTTTTCGTAGAAATGTTAAAAATAAATAAATAAAAGAATCCAATTCACATTCTACTTGAGCAAAGACCTAAAACCGGATGCTAAAACTACGAAATTTGGCAGTCTCAATAAAATGTGGTAAAATAAGAAATTACAAATGTAGCTATGATGTAATTCTCTATAATATTTTCTCTTTTTTTTTCAAGTATGTCTTTCAGTAAAGATTAAGAGGTAGTTTGAAATTATCACGCTGAGCACTAACACAGCTAATTGTTACAAAATTGTATAAATCGGCAGTACTACTCTCCGCAGCTAGCGTGTAATTCTAAAATATCGTAGTAGACGGAAACGTAGTGTTTACAAAGCATATAATACTGGTTCCTTGTTTCTTGCCACACTGACATTCCCGCACTGAATTTCAATTTTATGCCTCAGTTTTTCCTCCTACAATGTTCTGATTGAGTGCCTATAAGACTTTGCAATATTTAAAGTTCAAAAGAAATTGTTGCTTGTCATTCTGATGTACAGACATTATAATGTAAATTCTTTGGGTTGGAATAAAATATATAGTAGCTACAGTTTGAATTTTGGAAAAACCGTGGCCGCAAGAGAATCAATTCTTATCACCGATCAAGAAAAACAAAGTTACTTTCATAGCGTTTGTTGATTTAGAAAAAAAGCTTTGGTGATGTAAGGCGGGACAAAATGTTCAAATTTTTTTTTAAAAAAAAGTCAGGTCTTACGTATCGAGATAGAAAAATATTTTATAATTGATATAAGAATCAAGTGGCTATAATAAAAGTAGAGAATCATGAGAGTCACCAATCAGTTGAAAAGTGTATCAGATATGGTTGCAGTTCATCCTTACTAATATTCAACTTATATGTGGAGGAAGCTAAAAGAAGTAAAAGAGGAATTTAATGTGGCTTCATGAAAAAGTAGTTTCAAATATTGACCCAGGAACCAGAGAGAACTTTTTAAAACTGTATGTATGGAGCATAGCACCTTATGGTAACGAAGCATGGACTTCAGGAATACCTGAAAGAAGGAAAATTGAAGCATTCGAAATGTGGTGCTATAGGAGGATGCCTGAAAATTAAGTGGACAGTTAAACCACGAAATTAATATGTTTTGAAATGATGGCTGACGAAAGAAGTTTGTGGAAGAATCGTACACAAAGAAGAAACAGATTCGTGGGTGGTTTTTTAATACATTTGGGATTGGTTATGTATGAAGCAGATAACGGTGGACGTGTTTTAAGAGAGGTGTTTTGAGATGAAGGGGATAGTGCAAAATAAGGGATGGTGGTTTATATCAAACCAATCGAGAGACTGACGACAGTAAAATAATAAGAGATGAAATAAGACAGAAGGTGCCGGCCGATTGAGACCTACTCCCCCGAAACACATCGATGGGGCCGACAGCTTACGTCCAAATCCGGCGGACGAGTCACTGTCAGAAGTTCCATACGCGCTACAGAGAGGTTTGGGATTTAAACCAGGACTTTCGTGCACCATCTGATAATTAGTAATAATGCACCGCCACCGAAACATGTCCTAGTTCTAAAAAGTTCTTCAACCACCGGAGCTCAAATCAGGTGACGCGATCTGACCGCGCATCATCACGGAGCTATAATGACCCGAAACGAGGAAGTTGGCTATAGAAGTGTAGCATTTAAAAATCAACCTTTCACCTCCGTCACATGCTGTTTGGTGCAGACGCGTAAATTCCAATTGAGGTAGCTGACTCAATCTCATACCACTGCGGTGCAAGACAATCTTCTTATATCTATCACCTTAGTAATATATGAATTTTATGAGCGGAACGAATATAAAGCATCCGGCATCTTTAATTCTTTAATTTATAGCTGCTAAAAATAGAAAAAAATGGAGGGGTTGAAAATGAGAAAGAGAGACAGAAAAATAAATTTGAATTGCGTTTCTGATTTCAGAGATTGTTTTGGAAACTCACCCTCTCATCAAATTATCACTTCTACCGACATTTTATCATTTACGATTATTAACTTTGCTTTAAGTAGATTTTTAAATAATTTTATGGATGTAATCGTAGACCAAATACGGCCAGATCTCACGAAATCTCACCAGGGGGGAGGGGGGGGGTCCAGAAATCCAGAAAAACACCTCACGTAATTTATGGATGCCCCTAAGGACTTATTACATAAGTTAAGTGATGCGGGATAGCCTTTATTATCTGTATGTTTCTTAATTTTAAAGCTTTTCAAACTCTATGAACGTTCAACATGGACCCATTATGGGACGCCAAACTCTAGATTCTGCCTATCACAAGACAGGAAAAATGAAATGAGTCAGGGTACCATCATAAAAAAAACATTGAGCCAGCTGGTGCGGTAAGCGGTGCCATTTAGTAGGATCCCTCGGGACCTGGAGGATGGGTGTCTTACCCCCCTTACCTGACATTCGGGGGACGGGGGTCAAACCCGTTCGGCCATCTGACTGGGGTTTTCCGTGGTTCTCCTCAGTCACTCAAGGCGAATGCTGAAATGGTTCCTTACAAGGCCACTTCCAATTTCCATCTCCCCTCACTCCCCTTTAGATAGTCGGCTGAGAAGGGTCCTCGAGACCCTCCAAATTGTAAAAAAAAAAAGAAAAAAAAAGGGGATTCAGAGGTTGCTCCAATGGGTGATGTGGTGGAGTTGAATGTTTTCGAAACGCTTCAAAAGAGAGGTGACGTGTCCTAAAACCCCAACAGCAACAACAACAGCAACGGTACGATGATAATCACTGCTTTGCAGAGGGGTTTGACCCAAAGAGCAAGGAAAGCTAATTCCGAATAATAAATCTCCCTTGCCGTGGATGTTATAAGATTGAGCAGTTGGCTAGTTCCAAAGTCTCGTAAAAACTTGAATAGTTTCGAAGCCTTGAAACATGGCCCAATGTATTTATATTACGAAGTAATAATCTAACTGGGTTTGATTTTTTCTCATCTCCATAGTTGAAGTGGAAACCAAGATTCTTATAAGCAGTACTATTCCAATTTTTATATCAAGACGTAAGCGTTGATGAGATGGTGTTGATAACACGAAGTAGTAGTGACGACTAAGGATTGCAATCCCGCAGTTTATCAAACCCGCGGGATTTTTTCGGATTTGCACCAATCCCGCGGGATCCAGAGGGATTGGCGCCAAGTTTTTTAACGCATATATTTGGAAACATAGTTATTTAAAGCGTTAATAAATAAAATAATAAACATCTGATAGTTAAATTAAAAACTCAATTTTAATGTTAAATGATAATAATAATAATTGACAAAATGACATTAAAATATTTTAGCATGTCTTAAGTACACTCTTTGGCAAAAAAATTGACTGTCGCCGCCTGAGTCTAAGTCTCTTATTTTGCACAATGTGGCATCATTGCGCGTATTCAACTCAGCGCCATCTGTTATTCATTTCCTTAAGTCAAGCCTCGAAAAAAACAGGAAGACTCCGCCGCCCATTGACGATCTTCTTGGTAGTTCATCTATCATTCCCCACACATTTCAGTAAAAGCTATTGACAGATCTCAAACAAGTAACGCATTTTCCTGTCCCTGGATTGACTGTAATATTAGGCAAGATATCGCCGACAATACCTCAATCAGACGAAATTCGGTTCCAGCTACACTTTTCTTAAATTAAAAATCGTGAAAACAATATCGTTAAAATGTTATTAACAAGATTGCACTAAAGCGCAGTAAAATGAGGTTC
>JARYHS010002745.1:0-16793 GCA_031002005.1 Vandiemenella viatica
CGCCCCGGCAACCGTACGGCAGGAGACGGTATGCTCACCAAGAGGAATGTCGGCCTGGTCGCTCGCTGTGTTTGAACAAATCTGACACAACGTCCAGTACTTGAGTCAGCACGACCCATTCTTCATACGTCAGTATAACCTTGGTGCGGTATCCAACTTTTTCGAGCACTACTACTGGCTCAAATTCGTGTTTGGACGATAAACCTATCGTCAAACGCTTTGTGTCACCGGCGTTAAGCTGATAAACGGCCGAGAACAACAGTACTGGGCGAGACATGGCTGAACACTGAGGTCAGCAGGCTGGTCGGAGGGCAGTCCTGCTTGTTGGAGCGGTGGTGGGGGTGAGCATGTTCAAACCTGTCGATGAAACGATGCAGCTGGTGGGGTTAGGGGTCTGACAATAGAATGGGCAGCTGCTGCTTCGCAGATGGCGGTTAGAGGCCGCTCAAGTGGTCTGACAATAGAACAAAGGACCGCGAGGGCAGCTGGCGCGACCCACCTGGTGTGGTTGGGGTCGCTCAAGTGGCCTAACAAAGAACCCCAAGGGCAGCTGGTGCTAGGGAAGGCAGGTGTTCAAACAAGTGGCCATGATTGACAGGTGAGGGGGGAGAACAAAGAACCGCGAGGGCAGCTGGCGCGACACACCTGGGTCGCTCAAGTGGTCTAATAATAGAGGGGTAACTGAGGTTAGTCAAGTGGCACTCGAGTCAAGTGGGAGGGGAGAGAACAATAGAGGTGTGAAAATGATTGACAGGTGGGAGGGGAGAGAACAATAGTTGTGAAAATGATTGAAAGGTGGGAGGGGGGGAGAACAAAGAACCGCGAGGGCAGCTGGCACGACACACCTGGTGTGGTTGGGGTCGCTCAAGTGGTCGAACAATAGAGGGGTAACTGAGGTTAGTCAAGTGTTCCTCAAGTGGGAGGGGAGAGAACAATAGGTGTGAAAATGATTGACAGGTGGGAGGGGGGGGGGGAGAACAATAGAGGTGTGAAAATGATTGACAGGTGGGAGGGGGAGAACAATAGAATGATACAATGTATCCAATTAGAACAATAGAGGTGTTCCGTGCAAGAACCGCACTTTTTGAGCGCGCTCCCCCCTTTTATACCTACTGGCCCCCACACGAATTTGCCCCATCAAACACAATTTTTTCGCCCCCCCCCCCAAGTTGCCGCCCGGGGCAAGCGCCCCGGTTTGCCCCCCCCCCCTTCCCCACCGTAGATCCGGCACTGCCATCTTTCTGCCAAATGTGTACCTGTGTGGTAAATATATTTTTGTTTGTGAAATATTTCGTTTATGAGGACCGTTTTGATGGCTGTGGAAAACCGTCAATAATCCGCAGTAAGGACGGCCGGTACGAGGGGTCCTGGTCCCCGATCCAGCGCACTGTGCCTCACTGGCCAGTGTAGGTCGTTATAATAACTATCATTATTTCGGGTTGCCTTGAAGCTATGACCGAGTTTGTTAATGGCTCACGCAGTGCACCTCTCTCGTAGCCTTCTAATCCGATCTACCTCATACTCATAAACAGAACATACTCTTTAACCTGGAATCCGGACTGCAACAAGCAAGTGTGTTGCGTCCGCTGGCGCGGGAACCACAGCAACCTGGTATGCTCACGTCCGTGAGAAGCAACGCCAAGATGTGCTAACTGCGGTTCTGACCACGCCGCCAGCTATGGGGGATGCCCTGTGAAGAGAAAGCTCCAAGCCACCATCAGAAGACGTCAGCTCTAACGCAGCCACACCCAACCAGCCGAAGGATCGGGAGGCCCACAGATAAGTACATCAAGCCGCAGCAAACACCATCCGCCGACCGACATAAGTGACCAGCGCGTGCATCAATGCTGCAACCATGAGCCAAAACGTGAAAATCAGTTGGGGAAAATCGTCCAGTTGTTAACGCAGCTTATTACGTCGATAATCCCCAACTGACCATACGAACCCAGAAGGGGGTTTTAATATAAGGACGCCTACAGTGTCTATAGCCATTTTATCCCGCAATAGTGAAAATAAAATGTGTCGCCAAAACAACACCCAATTAATTGACACCTAGAAGTTATACTACCAAAGGTAGTGGTACTTCTACAACAGCCGTTGAGGCAGCGGAAAAAAGAACCTGGAATCCAAATCAGCGAGAGTCCTAGCATCTTCGTATTAGCAACGCAAAGCTTTCCCAGAAGTCAAGGTCAGTTTTAAACCCCTGTAAAAGTACTATCTGAGTGTGGGTTTCGAGTCTACAGCCCTCTAGGTGGCGTTACCACTGAGCCACCAGAAGACTCTAAGCGCGAATAGAACTCTTAGCTGTTGTGGGAAGGTTTTGATGAGGATTCACGCTAATGTACAGCGCTGGTAATATTCTACGTCGTTGGATGGATGGTATATACACGAGTCGGGCATAAAATGTTTGGGTGCTGGGGAACTCTTGCGCCGCGTTATTGTCTGCAGTGTTTTCTCCTCGAAGTATAGCACCTGTAATATTTTAGTACCTTCACGTAAAACAATGTTTCGCCAAAGGGGTTATTCTTTAAAAAGTTTCAAGAATGCTGTTGAAGTAGTGTATTGTGGTGGTGCTGCTCTTTTTCCTCGTGGAATAAACTCTCTGTCCTCTTGCGAAAAAGTTACACGTGTAAATTTTGCGTAGTGAGGGTGAAAAGAGAGAGGCAGTGAGTTTTGTTAACCAAATGTTAACAGTATTTTCCCCTTATAAGTAAGTATACTGTTCAAATTTTCGTCTAGATCGGATGAAAACTGTGGTTTTGTGTAAAGAACGCACAAATCTATACTAATATTATAAAGCTGAAGAGTTTGTTTGTTTGTTTGTTTGAACGCGCTAATCTCAGGAACTACTGGTTCGAATTGAAAAATTCTTTTTGTGTTGAATAGACCATTTATCGAGGAAGGCTTTAAGCTATATAACATCACGCTGCGACTAATAGGAGCGAAGAAACAATGGAAAATGTGGAAAAAACGGGGAAAATTATTCATCTTTGAGGGCTTCTGTTGCGTGCGCTGCGAAAACGATTCAAGATACCAAAAAAATATGTATGAAAGGATTATTACTCTTGAAATGATCTAAAAAAATGTCCGCGACAGTATATGTCTATCTTTTAAGATTAACTCACTAGAACCGTTTTTATGGTAATCAAATTTGGTCAAAATTAATGCATTATTACCAATTATTTGTTAGTGTTGTATCAACATAATAATATTAATCTTTATCCAAATAAATGTGTTGTTGATTAAGAGTATTTAATTGTGAACAAAATTGTCTTTAGCATCACTTAATTTCAATGAACATCTTAGAAGATATTACGCGCGGTCGGCTCCCTTCTGAACGGTTGTAGTTCCCCATTATGGATGTTTGTTAACATTTTAAAATTAACTACAAATATGAGAGCACATTTGGGGAAAGGTAGTATAACTTTTCCTTCAAAGTTACTTTTAATAGGAGACGGTAAAGTACCTCATTTTGAAAATTAAATTGAAATTGATCGCGATTTAGGAGAAAGAGTAAGTAACATTGAGGACTTAATATCGAAAGTTTACCCTGAAATCAGCGAAATAGAAAATAAAGATCATCAATGGATGTGTCAAAGGGCAATATTGGCGGCAAGAAACAGTAGCGTGGACGAAATTAACGACCTAATATTAAGTAAACTTCCAGGAGACATAGTTACCTACACATCTATTGAAAACGTAATGGATCAAGAAGATGCGGTACATTACCCACAAGAGTTTCTTAATTCTTTGAACCCAAGTGGCCTTCCCCCATATTCCCTCAAGTTAAAAATAGGTGCCCCAATAATTTTACTTAGAAATCTCAAACCACCAAATTTATGTAACAGAACCCGACTTCAAATTAAATTTCTACGCAATAACGTGATCGTTGCAATAGTTTTGACTGGTCCAGCAGTTGGTCAAACAGTGCTTATACCTCGCATCCCAATGATTCCAAATGATTTACCTTTTAATTTTAAAAGAATTCAATTTCCCGTTAAGCTATCTTTCGCCGTTACAATTAATAAATCACAGGGGCAAACATTTAAACACGTAGGAATCGATTTACGTCAAGACTGCTTTTCACACGGCCAACTATATGTCGCGTTGTCAAGATCGGGTTGCGGAGAAAACCAATATGTTCTTCTGCCACAAGAAAATAAAACTAAAAATATAATTTACGCAGATGTACTTTAAAATAATTATGTTCTTTTAAAAACTTAAAAACTAAATTTGCAAAAAATTGTCTAAAATAATAACAGAAATTGACGCGGACAAAGTCGTGGGTAACTGCTATAATTTATAAAGCTGAGGAGGTTGTTTGCAAAAATAAATATGATGCCCAAAATAACTATTCCACGCGGACGAAGTCGCGGGCACAGCTAGTATATGTATATTCAAACAGGCATCCATTTTTAAATGCAGATTTTACGTGGTCTCTTTAGATATACGACAATATGTGTTATCTAATGATGTAGTCATATCTGTATTGATTAGCCACGGGATCGCCCATCTGTATAATGTAGGGAGTATATGCGATCAATGAATTGTTTAGTAACTCCTTAGAATCGTAAACAAATTCTGTATTTAGACTCGGATCTCTTATGAGTGTATGTGGACGATTTGTTGACTTTTTCTTTCAGCTTCGACCTCATAAAATTTCTTCCTCACTATTGCACATTATGCGTTACGAACAACCAGGGTATTTTAATTTCAGGAGTATTTAGAAACGATTTAGCAGGGTTTTATTTCAGGTTTAAATTGTCTCCTTTCATCCTAGAAAGAAAGGTTCGCGTGGGGAAGATGAGTCAATATTGCTCCACATTAAGATGATTGATTTAAATTTTTTTGCTATCGCTCAAGTAGGCGATGAGTGAAAATAGTCAGATTCATTAACCTTTGTGTGAAATAAAGATTCCGGGAGCGAGATTAAGTTATTTAAGATGAGTGGGATTGTTGCACAGCTCTTGCGCAACTACATATTTAGCACTTGATTTAATGTGGGTTTATATACTGGGAAATTCTACGAAGTGTTTACACATTGTTTAAACAAAATAGTTTAATCAGCAACTGTGTTTAACATATTGTGCCGTGGTTCTTCTAATCAGATAGTTTTTTTTTATTATTATTAATATCGGACGGTGTACCTGCTTGTAAAGAAAGAAAGCTTTTAAATATAAGATATTCATTTCTGACTATCTTGAAACTTTACTTGATTTTATTCGTTTGGAAGTCCTATTTTTTTTTTTTTTTTTTTTTTTTTTTTTTTAGTTTCAGGAAATTGAAGTTACCTGAAGTCTCTGCTGAATCACATGCCGATAGTATTACACTAATGCCTCCTCTAACAATAACATGAACTGAAAGTAATTGGGTTAAGCTTGCAGATTACAAAAGGGGCAGAGTGTTACAAAGGATACTCTGGTTTGATCCCTGGCCTCTTTTACTGGTACTTTTCTTTAGACAGCGCCAGCGTAACTGTAAGCTTTGGTACGCATCAACAGATTTATGAACAAGAGACGATCTTTTACGTACATATATGCGAATAGGTTCGAATTTATTCGTGCATGATGACTTATTGAGAACAGTTGGATGTCTTCTGGATTATTTTAATTTCTGCATCAAATAAAAAAAACTCAGTGCTAAATCTTACGTGACTAGCTGGTATCTTATGAACCAAACGTGTAGTTCCTCCTTCGAGCGCGGCGGCTGGTGCAGTTGTTGCTAGGACTGGTGGCGACTCGATTGGCTGTGGCCTGCACCACTGCTAACTAGCGGTGTTGCCTTTGCTTCTGGTGGTTGAGAATTTCAAATTCTGCTATTACTCCATACCAACGTAAATGCTCGGAAGTGAATGATCCTATCCAATAGCCGCTAAGAAGCTTGAAGTTCTTATGGATAAACGCATCACTAAAGGGGGATCGTACGGTAGGATCGGTTCTCTAGGCGATTTTTCCCCATCCGATTCACCCCAACCTAGTGCGCGAGAGGAATACGAAGAGCACGGACTATTTGTACTAAGGTAAGGTAAAGGAATTTTTTCATGGCGTCAGAAGGAACCATCCCGGCATTCGCATGGAGTGATTTAGGGAATCCATGGAAAGCTCAAATCTAGATGGCCGGACGAAGATTCGAACCCGCATCTACCCGAATGCAAGGCGAGAGCGTTAACGCTCACCCGCCACCCTCCGTCATTAGTACCAGCTTACAAGCTGTTATATGATATTCAATATAAAAAATGTGGCATTAACTAATGGGAAAGGAAATTTATGGGAGGAAATACGAAACATTTCGTCTGAGCGTCAACTAAGTCAGTTACACTCCAGCATTGATTGAATTATTCGTAGAGAACCAATGGTGATGAGGGTAAAAAAGTGAATCCCTACATCCCGACCCTAATATATAAGCGTTTGTAATACTATCACACCCTCCTCTTCCCCCCCCCCCAATCATTTTGCTATTATTATTTTATTTTGATTATTTTTGCTATCTCAATAATTGCATAAATAACTGTAACCGCAACTATATTATATCCGGGTTTCCACACACAGATAGTGATTTATATTGCAATAGGAGCAGCATTAGTTATTTATCTTTAAGAAATAACAATCTTTTGTTTGATCAGCTGAGCGAACAGCAAAGTGTTCGCTGGGTGAGAAACGACTGTTGTGTTGCGCTGCTAGATAATGTCGCGTGGCACGAGATTGTGTTTTCCTGCATGGAAGCTATAATTATTTATAAAATGTTTTAGGAATTTATTGAATATATTATTACTATTCAAAAGTGAATCAAGAAAAGGTGTTAATTAAATTCAGTAGTATTTTGATCAGAACAGTTGATTATCATTTTAGACTTCACAACAATACCTGATGGTTATACAGGGTGTTACAAAAAGGTACGGCCAAACTTTCAGGAAACATTCCTCACACACAAACAAAGAAAATATGTTATGTGGACATGTGTCCGGAAACGTTTACTTTCCATGTTAGAGCTCATTTTATTACCTCTCTTCAAATCACATTAAACATGGAATGGAAACACACAGCAACAGAACGTACCAGCGTGACTTCAAACACTTTGTTACAGGAAGTGTTCAAAATGTCCTCCGTTAGCGAGGATACATGCATCCACCCTTCGTCGCATGGAATCCCTGATGCGCTGATGCAGCCCTGGAGAATGGCGTATTGTATCACAGCCGTCCACAATATGAGCTCTAACATGGAATGTAAGCGTCTCCGGACACATGTCCACATAACATATTTTCTTTGTTTGTGTGTGAGGAATGTTTCCTGAAAGTTTGGCCGTACCTTTTTGTAACACCCTGTATATCAATAACAATATTAATTAAAACTTTCAGAACTGACATCTATCATCTGTTGAGAGTTGATAATGGGCCAGTATCATTCAGAAATATCATTCGGGAGGACGCCGTTTCGAATCCCCGTCCTGGCATCCAGATTTGGTTTCTCCATGGTTTCCCCAAATCACTCCAGGCTAATACCTGTACGCTTCCTTCAAAAGGCCATGGCCGAATTCCTTGCAGTTCCTTGTCCCCAGTCCCCAGCCCCATCCCGCCTCTAATGACCTCGACGTCGACGAGGCGTAAAGCCTCAAAGTAAAAAAAAAATGATAAACAAAACTAATGCCTAATTACACGAGATAAATAAGGAAAAGTATCGATGAAGTGAATATCATTTTCCACATATTTAAATATAAAAGGGACAGTTTTTTAAAAAAAAATTGTCACAAGTTTTCGTATCCACCATTATCGAATTTATATTTTTTTTCTTCATCATATTGAATTCCTAACAGTTCTTCATGGGAAGCTGTTTCAGCATCGTCAATTTTGCGGAAATAGGATTTTTCATCCAGTCATACTGCTTCAGTTTCAAAATATATTCAAATCGTTATTGCACGCACAATTAGGATTCATTAGGTGGATACTGAATCTGTCAATGTCCTCTGGAGTTATATTATCTTTTATTGATAAACATACAGGAAACTGATGAAATTATCTTGCAAATTGGTTATAAGGCGAATTTTGCAAAGTATCGACACGAGCTATAAGATTTTTATTAGTTCCTTAAAACTCTTATTTTTTATTAAATCAATTAAATTTAAAGAAGGAAGGTCTTCAATATCGGACAAGATACCTACCTCCCACCATGAACGCTGTAATACCCACTAGTGGGTGGTAGGGACTAGGTAGACTACCACTGGTCTACGTAGTCCTAAGCACATGTATTCTTTTTCCTCCTCTTAGAGTTGAAAACTTTTAATCTAACATCACATACTTAGTGAGTTTCCTCCGAAATGTCATTGTTCGTACTGATTAGTAAGCATTTACCTTTTTAATAATAAAATTTTGGCGGGAGTGGGTGGGAGAGGGGGGTGGGGGGGGGGAGTGGGAACTTTTCTTTTGACGATAGAGAGGGGGGGGGGGGGGGCGTGGTAACGAAAACCTTGCGTGCGCTTATCTTTAGTGAGCAACCGTTGCAGCGAGAACAATGATTTAACGTGTTTGTCCTAAGTATTGGAGACTGAATAGACTGCTACAAGCGTTATATCGACTGTGTCGCAATCGTAAATGTGAATGGGACTGCTTCCTGTGGACTATGATTAGGACAATAGGGAGCGTGTTTAATACTTCCCACATCAACCCACGTTAGAGATCCGTAACAGGTGCTGCTACTCACCCACGTAAGAAATCCCTAACAGGTGTTGCTGATAGGACCACCAACGCACACTATCGATATCTGTCGATTGTATTTCACAGAGGATTTCAAACGTATAGACGCCGGTAAAGAATTTAAAGGAATGAATCTATTGTATCTGAAATATCGTGATTGTCGATGGTTTTACGTTGAATTTCGGGGCAGCAAAAGTCGATGGAAAACACAAAATAATGGGCTGCCTCAAGGAAGTGTCCTTGTGCCGACAAAGGCTGAAATCTAGAAAAAGCTTCCTTAGGACGACAGCTCCTTCAGATGTACCACCGAAAGTTGCCCGGCTCAGTCTGTGGCGAGCCAGAATGACTTGTGTGAATCAATGGATACCTACTGCACAGACACTACCACCAGCTGGACACCTCAACTCGAAGACCTGGAGAGCGCTAAATCGGCTGAGAAGTGGAGTGGCCAGGACCAAAGATAACCTAGAAAGATGGCATTATCTTGAAGATCCTAATACTGCTTGTGAGTGTGGGGCAGAACAGACTATTGAGCAACCTGCACTCTGCAAGACCTCTTTCGCGCCAGTGACAATGCGATACAAGTTGCTGAATTTTGGTCATCAATCATATGAATTTCTTTATTGTTGATTGATATTATTTTATTTATGTTTTGTTATTATAACAATTATAAGCAGCGTTTTAGACACAAAATAAAATAAAACCTTGAACGTCGAAGGTAAATTATTTTCAATGTATTACAGTATTGTCAGTACAATATTTTACTGTGCCTTCGAATCAGAAACATTTTCGGAACTTATCAATTTCGTGTAGTTAGTGAGTGTGCAAGAGTTGATTTACTAGCAGATTATGATGTAAACGAAGTGGCTTGTAATATAATATGTGTTAAGCTAAATAATCAATTTTGGGGAGTATAAAGCTAAAATAATTTCGCTAATAAAACGTGAAACAGGCCTCGCGACACGACAATTATAACATCTTTGTGATTGTGAGTATACCACTACGACGTTAATTTCGTACCAAATTTCTCCTCTCATAAACCTTCATCTGTATACGGGAAGTACGCCAGGAACTTCCGTAATTCGCATACCATATTAATCAGCAGCTCCATTCTTCCTGTAGATGAATGGCGCCTGTGGACGGGACTCGGATAAAGGCAATGGAATATCACAGGCTGGTAAGTCACAAGATATGCACCATAATACACACTCAAAATCTGGATTCAGATCACGGCGGGGCTAGGAATTTTCTGTATTTACCATGCTAGCTATACCAGGACGTTCCATGATTAGAATTCCACGTTAAGTGTAGATACAGAAAATACTGAACAAACATCAAACAATCTTATTGCGCGAAGATGTTATTAATTGAACTGTTAAGTGTAGTTTTTTTTATTTTTATTGGATTACTGTAATGGACATGATACAGTCAGTATCAGCTGAGGCACCTTCTTTGTGATTTTAAGATTGCCTGTCTGACAGATATTACAAGCAAATAACAGCACCTTTCGTCGAAAGTCATTCCACTGAGTCTATTCGGTGAACTGTAATGTTAGCCGACCCCGGCAGCGTAGGGGATAGCGTGCTAGTCTCGCGTTGCAGGGGTCACCGGTTCGAGTCCGGCCTCGGGCATGGGTGGTTTTAATTAAGTGTTGTGTTTGTCTTGTGTCGTCTATACCACGGAGAATCTATAATACATTGAGTGATCCAATACATACTTGCAAACTACAAAAATCACATAGTGCTGGCTGTATGGCCTCGTAGCCAAATGCCAATTTAAAAAAAAAAAAAAAAGAAACTGTTATGTTCGGGCCTTTATTTCAGGAGGAAGCGGATTGGATTACAGGACTAACCATCCAAGTTTCGGTTTCGGTAGTTTTTAGAAAGAATTCCTGGCGAATGCCAAGATGGATTTTTCAAGAAACCGTTGCCGCATATCTTCTCGCCCACAATACTCGTAATAATTTCCAGAGCGACGAGCATTTAAAGCCTGGATTAAAAAAAAAAAAAAAAAAAAAAAAAAAAAAAAAAAAAAAAAAAAAAAAACCAATACCCTCAAACTGTGCACACTAAACAGCGTTATTCAAAACGAATGTCTCGTGGTAAAGGTCTCTTTGCGATTAATACTAAAATTTTAATTTCCTGATGCAGAAAATCACATGATGACGCCAGGCGCTGTACATCCTATTTACATCCGGAGGAGTCGCTATTATTACACACTGATGTAAGCACCATCATTTTTAATTGCTTCTTTGTTTATTAGTTGATTTTGTTTATTTTTATTCGTTCCATGTGGATTGTTTCGTAATATTTTGCAATCACTAATATAATAAGAAAAGAAAGTTTCACTGCTTGCGCGTAAGCACAATTACAATCCTCGCCTTTTTTTACCGTAGTCGAAGTCGATATTATTAATGGTTGGACAGGACTTGGTGCAAGGGATGGGAAGAAATTCGGTTATGGTCTTCTGAGGCAACAATACAGGCATACACCTGGAGCCTATGCCTAAATGAGGCCCTGGGAGGACGTAGGTTCGAATCCTCGTCCAGGTATCCAGATTTGGATTTTCCATGATTTTTTTCCCCAGATCACTCCAAGCGAATTCTGGGATGCTTCGATCAAAAGGCAATGGCCGAATTCCTCCGCATTTATTGCCCCCAGCCCTTTCCCGCCTCTAATGACCTCGGCGTCAACGAGACGTAAATCCACAACGAAAAAAAAAAAAGTTGGTCTCGTCATATTTGTGGACATAAAAGGTGATGTCATCTAACTGTGTGATGTATATTTTCATCATTTCACTGAACATGTAACCACTGTTTTGATTTGTTTAATGTAAATCTGTTTGGAATATTTGAATTCTTTAAGCATAGGCTGGAAGATTATTTAAATATGCCTGAAACGACCGTAAGTATGGCCAGTGGGACCGGATTCAGGATATGAACTTGCGTCCCTTCAAACTGCAACTCCTCATTATCTCTTAGTATAACCATTCTAGGTGCAGCTCTAGAAAGAGAGGCTGTTCCTAATCCCTGTAGTGGAAGAAATTGTCACCATCAGGATTCAATTTGGAGGGTGGAGAGATGATGATGCACAAAAGTCCTGGATTAAATCCCAAACTCTCTACGTTGCAATTGAGTGAGGATATACAGCACTGTTGAAGCGGATTCGTCAGTCGAATGGGGAAGTTAAGCCTGGCGGCCCTTTGGTGTCTTTGGGAAGATGTTCCTGAATGGGCAGGCACCGGAAATCATCCTCTCCATTTTTCATCTCTCATTCTGACTGCACAAACAACGCTCTGCACTGAGCACAAACGTGGTACCACACTCATCCACACTTAAAATAACAAATACGAATTATTTTAAGATTTTTTTTTTAAAAGGGGGATAAGAAAATGATGCAGTAAGAGATACGTACGTAAATTGATAGCTAAGAGTGATGTGCTTTATTGGTTTACAAAAGACTCTAAACAAGCGTATTCATCGGCAATGTTTTCTTTTAATCCAACTTGATTATTGAAGAGTATTTTAAGACTGAGATTCAAGTTAGTTATATTCATAGTAATTACAACCATTACTTATCAGCTGGAAACATCATCTTGAACATAAGATTCCTTTGGAACATCTGAAAGCTGACTCTTCTAATTACCCTTCGTATTGCTCTATCACTTTATCTGCTGCTTTCAGGTTCTCATCTCTTTCCACTAATTAACATTTGGTACTAGGATGAAATTGAATCACTTAGGTAATAGTATTAAAAGCTGAGATGAAATAAATTTTTTATAACTTTTTTTTCATGCCAGATAGATGTTTCAGAAAATTATTCGTTTCCTAATTTTTTATCGATTCGGTGGGTCAAAACAGTCTTCTTTGTCATATCATAAAATCTAGACTTTTTCCTTGAATAATATATTTTATAGACATACAGCTTCACACAAAACATTTCTTCAACTGTGTGATGTCACAAGACATTTGAAGCCATAATTAGGAACATTAAGCAGTAGTATTTAATTAGAATAAGGATAGTACTACATAATTTCAATTAGGTAGCGAGAGTGAGAGTGAGGCGGAGAGTATTTTTTATTTTAAGATATTCAAGTGGCTACAGATTACTGTCATGGTGGTTAAGCCATGCTGGAGAAGTTCGGCACTCTGCTCCTGCCCAGAGTTTGGCGGGAATAAGGATAGTACAGCAGCCACTCCACAAACACCTTGGGTTGGGTAGTATCAGTGGAACTCTGTGTTCCCTCCCATTTGGCAGAGATGGTCCTCCCGCCAACGGGGAAGTAATAATCCAATGTTGGTAGTACTCCCCCCAGAAGGAGATCAGCCACAGGTCCTCAGTCTTAACCAGTTTTTGCCCAGTGCTATGCAGTGGAAGTTCCCGATGTCGCTCCGCGCGGGTTCATGATGTAAGCCCATATTATGTTCTGTTTCTCTCTCTCTGTGTATCTGCCATACATCACTCTCGCTCACAGTTTGTTAAGTAAACTAAGCATATGAAGAAGGAAGTTGTAATTGTCTTATCAAAATTGTTATTTGCGGATTCAATATATGTGTTTAAACAGAAAATCTATAGTGTGTCTCAGTGTACAATTTATCTGAATATAATTCAAATCAGAGTGGTGCCTCTACCTAAATTTTACTTTCTTTGTAATTGTTCCGCCCCCTTTACCTGGATTAAATGATGGAAAGAATGCAGTCAATCTTCGGCTAATAGGTCCGATAGTAAATCATTAATAAATTAGCCTGAAATTAATTAGAAGGAGAGGTGGGAACGTTTCAACTGTCATAGTCAACTGCACATATATTTTTTTTTTTAAATTCGGTGTGCTAAGTCTTCCAATCATCCTCTTGCTAGCCGCAGTGTGAGTGCCGCTCTTCTTTTTGTGGCACAAGGAGTTTTTGAGAACTGCGCAAGGAACATCGGGAGTCTCTAAAGGGCTTTCAGGAGCACACCCTAGCGGCCAGTGACGCTACTACTGCGGTTGTAAACTTGGGCAATGCGGCTTGAGTCGGGCTCTCTCTGACTATTTGGGTCCTGGTGGGAATCAAATTATCGAGCGGGCGACGAGGCTAGCGCGATGAAGATTGAAGAGGCTCCGCCGTCTCTTTGTGTGCCGCTACAGCTGAAGATGTTGTTACTGCGCCTCTCAGATTTTCCATGAATAAATTTCACGGCTTCGGCGCGGAGCCCCCCGTGACCCGGTAAATAGACAATTAGGTTACTGGGTAAATGTTGAAAATTAGGTTATTATATTATGTAAATACTTGGAGATAAAAGATCGTTTAGTAGCAAAAGTAAATTATCGAATGAACTGGCTTCCTACGTTTGGGTAAATCTACAACCAGTATCTATTACCGACGGCTACTTTATTAGATTTTAACTGATAAAATGAGAATATATGCACTTCCAAATCTATTAGGTTTTAACTGATAAAAATGAGAAAATACGCACTTCCAGAACTACAACCAATATCTATTACCAATGGACACTTTATTGGATTTTAACTTATAAAAATTATAATATATGCATTTCCAGATCTACAACCAATATATATTACCGACGGTCACTTTGTTGTATTTTAACTTATAAAAATGAGTATATATGCACTTCCAAATCTTTTGGGTTTTAACTATAAAAATGAGAATATATGCACTTCCATATCTATTGAGTTTTAACTGATAAAAATGAGAAAATACGCACTTCCAGAACTATAACCAATATCTGTTACCAATGGACACTTTATTGGATTTTAACTGATAAGAATGAGAATATATGCACTTCCCAATCTATTCGGTTTTAACTGATAAATGATAATATATGCATTTCCAGATCTACAATCAACATATATTACCGACGGTCACTTTATTATATTTTAACTTATAAAAATGAGAATATATGCACTTCCAAATCTATTGGGTTTTAACTGATAAAAATGAGACTATATGCACTTTCAGATCTACAACCAAGATATATTACCGACAGTTACTTTATTGGGTTTTAACTGATAAAAATGAGAATATATGCACTTCCAAATCTATTGGGTTTTAACTGATAAAAATGAGACTATATGCACTTTCAGATCTACAACCAAGATATATTACCGACAGTTACTTTATTGGGTTTTAACTGATAAAAATGAGAATATATGCATTTCCAGATTTACAACTAATATACATTACCAACGGTTACTTTATTGGATTTTAACTTATAAAAATGAGAATATATGGACTTACAAATCTATTGGGTTTTAACTGGTAAAAATGAGAATATATGCACTTTCAGATCTACAACCAACATATATTACCGACAGTTACTTTATTGGGTTTTAACTGATAAAAATGAGAATATATGCATTTCCAGATCAACAGCCAATATACATTACCAACGGTTACTTTATTGGATTTTAACTTATAAAAATGAGAATATATGGACTTACAAATCTATTGGGTTTTAACTGGTAAAAATGAGAATATATGCACTTTCAGATCTACAACCAACATATATTACCGACAGTTACTTTATTGGGTTTTAACTGATAAAAATGAGAATATATGCATTTCCAGATCAACAGCCAATATACATTACCAACGGTTACTTTATTGGATTTTATCTTATAAAAATGAGAATATATGGTCTTCCAAATTTATTGGGTTTTAACTGATAAAAATGAGAATATATGCATTTCCAGATCAACAACCAATATATATTACCGACGTCTACTTTATTGGAGTTTAACTAATAAAAATCAGAATATATGCATTTCAAGATCTATAACCAATATATATTACTGATAGCCACTTTATTGAATTTTAATTGATAAAAATGAGAATGTATGCACTTCCAAATATATTGGGATTTAACTGATAAAAATGAGAAAATACGCTCTTCCAGAACTACAACCTATATCTATTACCAATGAACACTTTATTGGCTTTTAACTGATAAAATTCAGAAAATATGCACTTCCAGATCTACAACCAATATTTATTACTGGCAGCTGCTTTATTTGGTCTTAACTGATAAATAGGAGAATATAGTTACAACTAATATCTATTACCGATAGCCACTTTATTGGCTCTTAACTGATAGAAAGCAGGATAAATGCACTTCCAGATCTTCAACCAATATCTATTACTGATAGCCACTTTATTAGGTTTTAATTAATAAATGTACTTATAAATCAGTTGATTTTCATGAAAAAGATACTATAAGTATAATAATTTTTTTTTTTTTTTTTTACTTACTTGAATTAGGATATTGTATTGCATTATATTGTTGTTGTCGCAGCCTGTTGACAAAGCATCTAAGTTGAAGTGAGAGTTAGCAATCATAAAAGTTCTGCAACTGTTTTACTAAGAACAAGAAACCTAATCAGAAACCCTAAGCAAGATAATTTACTTCACACACACATAAAGATACATTTCTTGCTTCTGCCTAATTATCACCAAGGATAAAAAGAAATCGGAATAGTATCCCCACAACGCTTTTATTTTTTACTTATGGGTTTTCGCCTCGAGGTCATTAGAGTCGTTTAAGAACTGGGGGAAAGGAACGGGAAGTAATTCGGCAACGGCCTTTTGAATGAACGATCCTGGTATTCGCCTGATGTGATTTCGGGAAACCATTCAAAACCGAAATCTGGTTGGCTTGACGGATATTCAAACTTGCGTCTTCCTGAGTGCGAGACCAGAGTATTAAAGCTTACTCACCACGTTCGGTCACAATATTTTTAAAATACTTTACTTTATTAATGCCAAATAAGCCTACTCTAATACTCGGTACTCTTATTGTATAAAATAAACTTCCGTTACGCAAGCTAATAACTCATTCTATTTCTCTCTGCATTAAACTGAGCCTGGTGGGTCAGCAGTTACCATCTGGCCTCGCACTCGGGATGACGTGGGTTCGAATCCCAATCCGGGCATCCACATTAGTGTTTTCCCAAATCACTCCAGGCGAATTCCATGGCCATGGCCGAATTCCTTCCCATTCCTTGCCCCCCATCCTTTCCCGCCTTTAATGATCTCGACGTCGACCAGGCTTAAAGCCATAAGCAAAAAAATAAAAGGTTTCAATGACATTTGACGCTATACTAAAGCTATCTG
>JARYHS010002747.1:0-24970 GCA_031002005.1 Vandiemenella viatica
GTGTGTTTGTAACTGACCGTTTACTGCTGGCATCGGAATTCCTTTGACCACAGTGCCAGCTGGCCACCAAGGCAGTGCATCCAACACTTTGAGGCAAAAATCACTGTGCCAGTCATCGTGCTCCTTTGAGCCCAAGAACTGTGCTCACTTCTGCGAACAGCTGTCCACGATTTTTTTCGTCGTGGTCTCAGAAGACAAACTGCTACTTCCAGGAAATGGCGTTCTCCTTCAGTCTTTCACAGGGGGTTTGAACTAATTCCTTTTATCGAATTTCACAGACAACAAATTCCGCTCAGACTTTGTGAGCTGCTAATCTTGTTTTCTTTTTCGCATCATTATTTTCTTACAGCTTTCTACATCTTACTTAATTAGTGTTTGGGATTTTCAAAATCCTGCCAAGCGAAAGATGACTAAATGTCATCTACGCAAAGATAACAAAACTAAACTTGGCTATTTGTTATTAGCAACCTTTTATGCTAATGGCCGTACGTTTGGTTTATTACGATAAACTTTGAAGTATAAATGAGGGGCCACACCTTCTTGGCCGTCTCTGTTAAGGCCCGTTCCCACGATCCCTTGTAACGAAGACGGGACGGGACGGGACGAATACTCAACCTCACGCCATGGGAACAGGACCGTCTCTACTAGCGGAGACGAGACGCAGCTACCCGCTCTGAGTTGTAGCTGTATTTTCTGGTTAATGCTGCGTTTATTCTTTCTTCCGTTAATATTTCGGCGTGCCCGCCACAGCAGCATACGATGGAGTGTGATTACTTCGCCGGCTCGAGTCCAGCCTAGGATATGGGTGTTGTGTTCGCCTTGTCCTTACAAAAGAGAAAAATAATAAATGCTGATATCACATGTACACATTGAAATAATAACAAACACAATAGCTAGCCGTGTTGTTAATATGCAAAAAATACCAGATTGTTGTTCTAGTTTTTTTTTTTTTTTTTAATTCGCCTATTATGCCGCAAAATTTTTCAGAATTACTACCTTTTGTTTAGATGCTTTTCGGCAAAGAGCAAAAAGCGTCGTGGAATGTTAGTCTGTAGTTCTGAGTTCTTTATGTCTTAAATATCATAATTAGAACCGGTGTAATCATTATTTAACTAATTTATTAATACAATGCTTGAACTTCAGAGACATCTGGAGTGTCAAGGAGATTAATCCATTTCTAAAAAAATAATCCTGCTTTTGACACAAATGAGAGACAGTCGTGAAAACTACACCCAAACTTCCTTAGTTAGAATAAGGTGACTAATTTGATTTTTTATTCATTTTCTGAGTGAACATTATCAGATCCAATGTTGATAAGAATACTGCGAGTGACTCAGATACCAGTCATTCGTAAAACTTTTATTTTTGGTCAAGCAATAAGCGACAATAACAACTTCCTGTTAACTTTGTCATGAAATTTCAGGTTGCCACAAATTGTTATGAATTAACTATCAAATTTAATGCAATATGCAAACAAGAAGGGTTTTAGTGAGGGACCTATAACGACTCCGTCATCTCTGGAGCTAAAATTACGGACACATTTTGGAATTTAAGCGATATATAACGGATAGACAGTAAGTAGTAAATCACTGCTAATAAGAACAAAAACTGAAGTTATTGGGAGATCCACAATTTATTTACTATAACGTGCCTTCAGTTCCTTTGCAAATCCATACTTTGTTGACTCGAATGAAACGGTGATTTCTTTGGCGATATATTCATTAAAAAGTATTGTTTTCACGTCGGACTTGTTAGTACAAGACTTGCAATGGTTACGGAACTAAACAGCATTGATAAGGGCTCTTAATTAAAATGCGTTAAATCAGGAATTCCGTATGGTCGAATCTGCGAGTAACGAGTACAAAGCAATGGTGAAATGTTTATCAGGTGGCAATTACATACGCTCTGCGTCCGTTAATTACACATTCAGCGAAGTAAAATACTCGGTAGTTTTCCGACATTGAATTTGTTCTCAGCGTTCCTGTTTATTTTAAGTTGTTTGTGTCCGCAGACCGGTTTTTTTAAGTGAAGATATTTTTGGCTTCATACTTACATTTCAGCTTTATAGTTAAAAGAATACACAAAATTATGTTTTCGGCTCATTCATCGCGGAAAGATAAAGATTATATTTATAGTTCAGCATCAGTCGTAGTTTTTATTATCTGCATTTCTTAAAATCGTTCTCAAGCAACGTTTGAATTCAGATGAATAACGACTTTGAATCCTTACCAGTTGCCGTTATGTAATGAGTGGTGCTACAGACGCTCATTTGTTTTAAAGATCCCTGCACAGATACATAAGACTCACGAGTGTTTCCTTATCTCTCTTTAAATGTAGTGCTAGTTGTTGATAAAATATTTCGTGTTTCATTGAGTCAAAAATTATTAGCGGATTTTCTTTCACATACTGATATGTTCAGAACATTATTTACATATTTTGGCGACTATTTTACTGAAGGTTAAACGATAATAAGACTTAACATGATTACGAATCATGAAATGCTGCAGTATAATGAATATATGTGTGTGTTTTAATTAATGTATTTTGTATATTGTGCGTAAGTATTTTTCGTTTTTGGTTATATCAGGCAGCGCGGGTTTACCCAAGCATTCGTCATATAACTTCCAATATAGTTTTCGAAAGACAGACTAGGACGAATGCTACTGAAAATAGCTGCTAGTTCATGTTTAATTAATGTTATGATGCCCTGTTTCCAGTCTGATGTTTGGATCCTGTAATTCTCTGTAATACTATAAGACAATAATAATAGGTATCAGTGTCTCCATAACTCTCCGGGGACAACCATGATTCTTGCCCTCTAGCCCAGGTTAACGTTAAACCAACAATAAAACTGAAAAACTAATTGTAATATGTTTGTAATGTGAAACCTAGTGTTAAAATGTGAATGTTGTATCTTCAAACAAAATATCAACTATTTTAATGTTGTGTTAACCTTAAGATGTATTATCAATGATGAAATTGTTTATACTCCTACTTCAATCTCATGCTGTTTTTAATCCATGTATTCACTGATTACAAATATTGCCACTAGATTAACGTAATTGCTGCCAATCCATCTATACATATACTGATGTTAAACCTTATAATGCTATGATGCTGGCTGTATGGCGAATGCCATTAAATAAATAAAAAGTCTGATGCTTGAGTTTATTGTTAACAATAAAAGAATAAAAACTCGTAACTTTTTGCTACTTTACGTTATCTGTACTTGCCAGTGACGATGAAATGTAAAATATGATTCAGTTTTCAGCGAATCATTAATATCAGGGAAAGCTTAAACAAATTTAGTGTAAGTCTAATACTTTGCCGCTTTAACGTGTAATGCATGATCATATCTATTGAGTCGATACACTGCACCGTGGGTTCTTAAAAGCTTTTTCGGCAGAGGAATCACAATTCGTTAAGGTTAATGACCCAGAGTTAAATGAAAGCGAACCAGGGGGCTGGCCCACTCAGAGCGAGCCAGCTTAATGTATGCCGGCCCTAAGACTATTACAACAGGTAACCTGTGACGAGACGAGAACAAGACTGTGTGTACGTCTCGTATGCAAATCAGTCCGGGACTTAACGAGCCCGGCTCGGAGCCCGGAATACGGCCTCGCTCGACCACTCGTCGATTCTTTATTTTTAGCTCCATTTCTCTGCTTTTAGTACTGTTGTTTCCATTAGGAGGTTGCTAACAGTGAACAGAGCGTTTAGGCTTGGATATCAGTGCCAAACTTACTAACCGAACAAACATTAAAATCGCTGTAATCAAAACAAAAAGGTTTTCTATGTCATCCAAAGTAATATATATCTTCATAAAAGGTTATTTTGGTCGTAATTTCCGTAGCGCTGATGTCACGTGCTCTGTCTTCGTTACAGTACAAATAGCGGCCAGAGATGTACTGCAAAATTCAGGTTATGATTTTTATTTAATAAGTAGTAACAATTCTATTTAGTTCAGCAACTGCGAAGAAACGAATTGGCAGAATTCTGAAAGAAAAATACGTATTGTGTAATAATTAGTTGCTTTTTGTTTATTTATATTAAGCCGATGCACATGTTTTCTCAAACTCTCTCCAGAGATATCACTATTACAGTAAACGAAGAAATATGAACAGCATTACATCATTATAAGGCTACGATAAATATTTAGTAACAACTGTATTTAGGTAAACAGCTGCTAGGAAATGAACTGCGTTCAAATCGTTACTTTTGACGGTTTTAGCAGCTATTTATATTCGACATATATATTTGCGTTGTATTCCCTGTTACTGTTATAGAAAGCTTAAAGAAATGAATTGACAGAACTCGGCTTTCAACTAGTTATTTTTTAAGGGGTTAAAAACTAATAACGCTTTAAATCAGTAACGATATAAAAATACTACTTTATCCGTGTATTTCATGTTTAATAAATATTTTTTCAGGGCACCCTCTTGGCGTTGGGAATAACCAATAAAGATGAAAAACTGATGAACAGTGTAAGGATGCAGAATGCAATAGGAAACCCATATATTACATATCCGCTGAATACATGGAACCCTCTTAAATTACATAAGGAATGATGTTTCTTTCTGAGTAAAATATTCCTGGGCAAAATCGTCTCTGTATCTGATCTCAAGGTTAAACCGATCATAATTTGCAGAAACATTGTAGGAGTTCGATTATGAAATGTTAGAAGTTTGGAGACGGTAGGTAGATTATAAACTTGTGGAGGAAATGGATGTTACGGTAAGTGAAGTTAAAGGATGCAGATGATTTTAGGTATTATAAATATAGACTACATAGTAAACAAGTTCTAGTTTCTGATGTGTGATGTCTAAATTAACCAATCAGGTATTTCTGAACATTTTTGCAACAGAATTATTTTGATGGACCATTTTATGGCTTTACACATCGACGACGTTGAGTCCGTTAGGGTGGGAAAGGACTGAGGGCAAGGAACGGAATTCAGCCATAGTCTTTTGAAGGAACCATACAGTCATTCGCCTGGAGTGAATTGGGGTAACCATGGAAAACCCTAATCTGGATACCTGGACGGGGATTCGAACTCGCGTCCTCCCGAATGCGAGGTCAGAGCGTTACCGCTCACCCACTACGGTCGGTTTAAACAAGTTCACCCTGAAGTTATAATCAACAATAACTAAACTCAATATTTCCAACGAATGGAAATACGTCGCTCCCAAAACTATATGGTCACTTACATCTGTTATTCCAATGAGTTGACAACTGAGGTTTTAGATGCAGTCCTGATTATCTACAGTGAATTGTATGAAGGTACAAGGGAGCTTAGGGCAAACCAGTTAGCGTAGGTGAAGAGTAGTCTTCGTTAATACTTAACTGACTTTTGTGTGTGATTTTTTTAACAATGATCTACCTAGTAAATATACAGTCACAGTAATTGAAATGATATAATCTCTGTTGATAAGAAAATGTTATTTATCATCAATATTTTAATAATTTTTTATATATGTCGTCATACTGCATTGGAACGCGTAGCGAACTGTTGTGATATTTTTAAATGGCAGCCAATATTTTTCACAGCTTATGTAATCATTAATTACGCTGGATAGTGAGAGTCCATATTTATCTGCGAACGGTATAGAGCTTTTACCGGTATATGTTATTCTATTCCTTTGGCAAAAAATTTATTTGTATGAGATGTCGTCATTCTAGCGTTTCTATATATATTACGAAAAATACTGTGACAATTGTAATCAGGAAAACAAAGAATTCACCCTTGTTGTGCTTCCAAAGGAGCAAAAGTTACAGTCAAAATTCTGGGCCAAGATAGTGATCTCTTATAATTCATGTTGCTTGAACAGATTTGTTTTAAACTGATACAGATTTTTACTATGTTCGTGTATTTTTATTTCATTGCTTCATGCCGAAAAGCATAATAAACCAACTACCTTTGTACTGAAAGTTCTTAGGTCCAAACTTTTTTTTAAAAATATTTTTCGAGGAACTCTTAAAACTTCTCTACTTGTTCGTTTATGTCACTCTTGAAGCAGTTGATTCCATTACTCCCGGCACTCTTGTGTTTGTTTACTTCCCCCCTCCAAGTTCCAGAGAGACACGTGACGTCACTCCTCATCTCTCGGCGCGCCCCTTAATTTATTAATTATGTAATCAGTGCCGTGGCAGCGCAGACAACACGCTCATTCCATTTACTTGCAACACTGTTTTTCCCCCCACCCCTCCCTCGGTTTATCCTAACACGGGCTGTAATATTCAGCGAGTGAAAATAACCCGGGCCCACCCTCGGCTGGCAAACTAGTTTCAATAATTTAATGCGCAGCCCGCGCGCAGAGCAAGGACAGAATCGACGAAACGTAATATACAATGCTTGCATAGGCGGCTGTTCGATTGTGATGAATTAAACAGAGCCGTGACGTGCGCTGCAGGTGTACCGCGAGTTTAATGCGGTAACGTTTGAACGCGCGTGTCCTTTGTTGATGTATTTCGGACACTTTTGTTACCATCCCAGAATGGGATGACAACAGGTGCGAAAATGGGATGAAGGGAATTCCGGAAACCCTGTTTGAATCGGCGATCTGAAAATTACTACACAGATTTTTCGTCTCTTTGCCAAAATCCCGTTTTCAAACTGATAACGAAATTGACGTTGGAGTATCATAAAACCAACCAAAAACAGCAATTTCCTATCGAACCGTAGTTTCATCAGACCAACTCGAGGTTACGCGTGCTATTTAATAACAGTTCTATTTAGCTAACCATTCACCAAGAAATGAATTGCCAAAACAAAGAAAAGTATGTATTGCGTTTAAATTAACTTATTAATTACTAGGTGTTTTTTGTTTATTTGTATTTATTCAGTGTAGATGTTTTCGTTAAATTCTTTTCCTGTAGACAAATAAGATAAAAGCTTTAATTAGAGCAGCAATGTTAACGTAAGTTGTGATTAGATTGAAATTCTGCTTGTATTAGAATGAGAACTGGCATTTGCGTTTGTAACAGAGGGCACGAGTATCTTGAGATTTCTTAATAATGTTACTGAAACCATTACACCATGCGAATGAAACTATTTCCTCATTGATCGCGATCTATGTGGACCAGGATTAAAACTAATATTACGTGGCGTAGATAGTAATGGAAAGCAAATTTTTAAAATGAGTTGTTTAGATTTTTCCTTACTGTTGAAGTAGACAAAACATTCACACCCACGCCAGCTACAATGACAAGGTAAGCTACGTTGTAATCCGTCATTAGTAACAGCGTTAAGTCTTTAGCATGCATAGGCGTATAAGCGTAAACCATCAAGGTCTGTGATGAAATGGGATAATATTGTATTAGTACTTAGAAACTGGTGTTGTTGCAACAGAGAATGCGTTTTAGAATTCTGTCAGGAAGCTTTACACATTTCATGCCGGTCCTGGTAGTATAGAGGCTAACACGCTGGCATCGCATTGCAAAGACCGCCGGTTCGAGTCCGGCCTCGGGCACGGGTGATTGTAATTATGTGTTGTGTTTGTCTTGTGCTGTCCTCGCTATAGTGTCCACAATATCATAATAATATCATAATGAAACCCTGATACAGCAGTTGGTACATAAACAAATTGGAGCTGGCTAAAAGGTCGCAAAGGCCGAAGGTCATATTTTTAAAAAAAACACTCACATTTCAAATACCGAGGCTCACAACCATACAAGAATTTATTATTAAAGTTTTACTACAGCGGCAAAGTTTTAAGCAACCTCAGTTAATATTACACACATGTAACAAATTACAACCGTCTTTACCAAAGTGTCCGCCGCTCCAGATTTTGCTGACAATCAACCAACACATAATAGGTTTAATTTACCTCAGGTACACAATAATCAGTGATAATGCTGAACGAAATACATCCGGATAGCCTAATACTGTAAGTTCACAATAATTTGAAAATTAACGAGATTCGCCAAGTTCATGAACATACAGGAACTCCAGAGCAGTAGTCGGTGAGGTTGCAGTTTTGAAGCCGTCGTCAGTAATTATTAGTGAATGAAAAGCGTCATCCAATTGCTTAAGCTAAAGATTATTACACGGTCGGACGCATACCCTTTATGCATCCAAACATAGCATCTAAAACGGAATACATTTTAGTGAAATTAAAGCAGTTAATGAATGATTTCAATAACTTAAATATTTCTCCTATGAAATTCTTTCCATTGTCACTCATTCACGCTTCAGAGTCCTATAAGACAGTTGGTAGTTGAACTTTTTAAATGCAGACCGAATAATAAGAAATTTATGTTCTTCACGATTAAACAGCTCACAATTTTTTTCCTCCGGCCAATTTGAATCACTGACTATGTTTTATTCTTTAAAGTCAAGGAAATTTTATGAACTATTAAGGAAGATTTTAATCGCCACATCTGCCCTCGGATTGGTGATCCTTTTCTGACGGGTTAAGCTACGTAGTTCCATTTTGGCCTCCTGTGAAACTCCCCCCCCCCCCAACTAGCCTAATGTGACTTTTGCCTGTACCTCCCCCATTCCCCCCCCCCTCCCCTCGCGTGGCACGTAGCTTTCTCCTCCATTAATTCCTGCTATATATATGTAATTCTTTGCAAATAAAGTGACAGTTTCACTGCTTAGTAGATAGATGGATTATTTTTCAGACTGATGTGGTTTACTGTAAGGCATGCAATGTGATCTAAAACCTAATACTTACCATATTTGATTGTTTACTTTATAACTGAAATTATATTGAAAACAAAAGTGTAAAAGCGCAAACTATTCTTACGGAAGGAAAGAAATTTTTAAATTAATATTATTTTGCTAACTAAAATATTATTAACTGTTGATTTATATTATTTAACATTAAAGTTGATTTATTAATTGAATAAATAGGTTTTGAATATTTAATTTGATAAAACTAAAAACTGTGCTTAATCCTGCGGAAATGACCACTTATAACCCGGCTATATTTTATTAAACCTCACCAGGAAAGCCAGGTTATAACCTGCCGATGATACCTTTTATTTATTTTGGCAGGTTGTGCATATTAATGTAAGGCATGTAGTTGAATATGATGTTTAATAAACAAGAAAAACCACACATATACACCAACAACATGAAACGTTTTATCAAAACCAGATAGTTAAACACACTCGCAATCTTAATACAATCCGTGTTCTTTTTGTTTTTCTCAGCGATCACACACATCTCTCTTTTACACTATATAATTTTCTTTGGCGCGCCCGCGGACCAAAGATTATTGTCACTCAAAAGTTAATACTTACAAACTAGTCTTTGCGTAAATGCTACACACTCCCACAACCCGCAAATGTGGGATTGAAAACATTGCGGAATTCCAATCCTTAGTGCCGATATCTCGTGGTCCGCCAGAGCAAATACGGGGGGGGAGGGGGGGGGGGGAGGGGGGGGGGAAATCCCTTGTCTCTTGGATAATAAACACGTATGACATATCCTCACGCTTAGTACCCAGCGATAACTGTGCTTTACATAAAAACTTCATTCTTATCTCCGATCTCTTATAAGATATTTAAGGGAAAAAATTTTACGGTTCATTTATTCTGCCACTTTTTTTTTCGTCAGTTTTATTTGGAATTCTCTGAGGAAGAAACCATCTATGAGGCAAGTAGACAGATATAATAAGAAGTATTCGGTGTCTTAGTCATTGAAGACAAAAAATATTCTGTGTACGAAATTATGGAAGGATAGGGAAATTCAGTCCAACATTTACCACAGATGACACCGGCTAGGAACGACGAACACAAAAAATACGAACATAATTATGTAACAGAATTTTTCGGTGTTGAACCTGATTCTTGCAAGTAGATGAGACAGTTAACGCGGTCAGATCTGACCACACCGACTACCGCTAAATGACTTGAGGAGCCAAGTACTCTATGTGTGTACGATACATACTCCATTGTCCCCCAGTCAGGCTGTGGGAACTTCCTGAACAGACCTCGGAGCTGTTAGTTATTCCACGGAAGCGATCCAGACGTGCTCGATGGTTCAGTTATCAGGCTGGCAAATCGATGGCAGTCACGTTCTCGTTTACAAAACATTGTACTCCTCAGATAAACAAGTGAGCACGCAAGGCTTTATCACACGAATTTTCGTCCGACACTGTGATTATTCACATTTACAGTACCTAATATACAAGCCTGATTTTTGTGTGTATTTTCTGATGGTTAGAAGCACAAAAACTAGTTGTAGCAAAGCAGAGTATTTCGGTATTTTCTATTATTACAACTTTTTTCAAAATATTAACAGTTTTTTTTTTTTTTTTACACACACCGAAATTTTTTGACCATTAATATTACAGGTAAAAAACGTCGCATCTTTGTCAAATAATTAATTGATTGTGTTTTTTATTTACTGCTCGTTCAGATAATTAGACCCGAGATATAATTAAGGGACAAAATGTGAGAAGGAATTCGGCCATCTTCTTTTGTAGGAACCATCCAGGCATATGCCAGGAAGGATGTCGGGAAACCACTCATAACCGAAATTTGGCCAGCGAGACTGGGATTGAAACTGGATACTCCTAAATAATAGGCTCCATAATTGTTTATCACTCAACAAAATAATACACAAAAACAATAGGTTAACTGCGGTGGAGCAGATACGAACTAGGTGGCCTGTGTGAAAATTTCGCGAATTGTATACGATTAATAGTGAGGTAGGTGGTGGGATGAAAGTCGAAGCGGTTCATTTGTAGCAATTATTTATTTGTCAACTGAAACAAGAACGTAGCAAAGCACTGACAACATCAATTAGGAATGACTAACAGAAACGAAAATATCCGAACACTCTCTTAGCCTGCAAAACGCACGCAGTTTATCAGTGTCTCTGTGTGTATGCTGCTGCTATCTAGTGCACCTTAGCGAAGCCTAGCAGCTTATCTCTGAACTAACGCATGCTCTAGAATTTGATTATTCTTAATTTTGCCATTTACGGGTTGAATTTTGGAACATTCCTTTTTAATTAACGATGTTACCAAAGCGGAAAACTTATTCTTTAAAATAGTGCCTCATTCATCCGTTTTGGTTAAGTATGAAGAGAGAAAGATGACTCGTTAGAAAAAAAGTATTTTAGAAATAATATATATGATAGTGAGAGACCTGGTGGCTCAGTGGTTAAGGCTTCTGACAGGAGATCCAAAGATCGTCGTCTAGGCGGGGATTTTCATAAGCACTTAACCTTCTCCTCTCGCACAGTTTTCTGTGTTATGTGAAGTACGCTAGAACGCTTCCGTGGTTCAGATTCCACGTTAAACTGTAGGTCCCTTCTAGGTCTAACAACCCTAGTTGTAATACTGATGCGTTTATATTAACGGCGAATTCAAGCCAAACAAAGGCTTGTCGTAGGTGGCCCAAACCAACATACTTATATAATAAAACTGCCAAGCCTGACGAGTGAGTGTAATGTTCAAAGGATTCTTGATGAAGCCATCCACAGCGGTTTTTAGTTATTGTTATTATTAAAAAAAGGACAGTTGACTTTTCCAGCTATACACCCACTCTGTTAATTTCAACAAGTGTATACATGACCCTATAACTAGTATTATTCTTCAAATTCCTTCGAAGAACGCATGACGAATACAGCATTTAATTAAAAAAATGTCCCATTCACGAGAATGTGATCGAGTCGGCGACCCTTGGAATATGAAACTAATGCTAGTGTAGTCCTGCTTGCCATAATCCTTACAAAAGCGTCACAGGATTAATTCATGGATTGGGCTGTGATTCTCTGGCAGACATACGATGTAGGTTTCGTTTGTTCCTATTGGTTACATGCGTACACTCTATTCCATTTACGAAATACTTCATCCACTAACTTACCTTGGTCGCAATGACAGGAAAAATGAGATTAGAGAAATAAGGTGCCACACTGATGCTTATATGAATTCTTTCTTCCCTCGTGCCTTTCGGTATTGGAATGCAAAGAGTAAGATCAGTTTTTGTGCAAAGCACCCGCTGCCATCCACAATTTTTTGAACTGCAGTGTAGAATACATTGCCTGGTCCGGCTCCATCTCGAGTTTCTTCCATGGTTTCCAGAAATAACTCCAAAAAGAAATCTGAGATTATTTTTTAATACAG
This sequence comes from Vandiemenella viatica, assembly GCA_031002005.1. Classification (NCBI taxonomy): domain Eukaryota; kingdom Metazoa; phylum Arthropoda; class Insecta; order Orthoptera; family Morabidae; genus Vandiemenella; species Vandiemenella viatica. Next base: position 12,084 of record JARYHS010002747.1, read on the forward strand.
AGAATGACCAACTTTCTCGTCAACAATGGACGACCAATGAGCCGCAATGGAATAGTAAATATTTTGGTGTCGGCTCGAGGAAGTCACAAACTGTTTACTAGTTGGAAGCAGCCGTCACGTGATGATTATTGTTTGGGTCTCGGCTCCCAGAAGCCGTGGCTGGCTGACCTTGCTACTGTATGTGTTGTGAACCCTGCTCTGATCTCCTTCGGAATGCGCCCTCCTCTAAGGACACCTGCCGACTTTCCCGTAACGGAATGCTTCTCTCTATTGACTGCGGATGAAAGAGCCTTACAGTCGAATTTGTCAAGACTACCATCAGCAGGCATTCCTGCCTACTCTCCCACAAGGGGAACCTGCTGGGGCAAGGTTATCGCTGATCTCACACTTGCGGTTAAAGGGAGCATTCAGAGTGACGTCACTGCAGCGAGATATCAGTTAGTGTTTATTATGTAAATAATTAAATGTATATCAAAAGAAGATATTTGGAAGTATTTGAAAAAAATTAAACCTTTACTTTTCTCGTGGCTGGCTGATGGGAGAGATATGGATCGCTAAGAGGCTTAGAAAACTTATCCTCTTAAATTTTTTCCAAGTACAATGTTCGTGAAGATAACATTATTAAACACTAGTTACTACCTGCGACTTGAAAAGCGTGGATTTATAATTTTATTGCTGGTGTTGCGTATAGAAAGAATTAGTTACATTGCAGGTGTCCCAAAAAGCACGGATTAGGGAAAATATGACGGGGAAGCCGTCACCGCGTCATGCTACCACTAATTCTTTCTCATGAAGAGGACCAATTTGCAACATGTTTAATAATAGCAACAAACTAAGGGGGTGACAGACCACTTACCACATTTCCTCCGAAAGATTTTTGGTTGTGGTTTGAAATTATGTCACTTTCTGTGGACATCTTGGGTCAATACCGTTTTGTACACAACGCTCTTGATTTCGCTGTACTTTGCTATGTTACATAGCCTCAGGAAACCTGTGAGCTTGCTACACATAAACACAAAACAATAGCCTCAAGCAGCGCAAATCGACAACTGTAATATAAAATAAATTGCGCCTGTACAGCAACAGATCATTCACAAACTGACTGCGAGAGAAACAAAGCCTGAGCGACCGATAAAAAATTACAGACACTTACAATCCCTATCCCTCACATACGCTGTCTATCACCTTCCGATTATTTCTCAAAATTTCATGACAAAATAAGTTATTTATCCCGAAAAGAGTATCGTACGTCCTTCCTAATAATATAGTAATTTCGTGTGGTCGTAATGACCTTGTGGTAAGGTTTCTTTTGGCTGCGCATTCCACCCTGTCGTAGCCGCCTTTACCTAGGCTGCCGTGAACAGGGGACCTACAGTTTAACGTGGAATCCGAACCACGGAAGCGTTCTGGCGTACTTCGCGTTACACAGCAAGCTATGCCAGAGGTGAAGCCCGGATTAGGTGCCTATGAGAATCCCCACTGAGACAGGTATTCGAACCGGGGACTTTTAGATCTTCAGTGAGACGGCTTAACCACTGAGCTCTCCTTTCTAATCATACATAGTATTTCCTTGTCTAATTTCATAAAGACCAGTTTAGCCATTTAGCCGTGAAACCTATCAGAGAGACAGAGTTATTTCGCATTTATAATATTATTGTGTATCCATTGAAAACATCCTGGAAGGCATAACATGTTTCACAACTAAATGCTTGAATCGATCTTTATGAAATTTGTCAAGGAAAGACATATGATACTATTTTTGGGATTAATAACATGTCATGGAAGTTTGAAGACTAACGGGAAAGTGACTGACAGACGGATAGCGTGCGTAAGCCTGTGTAATGCTATAACGGCCGCTGAGGCTTTGTTTATATGGCAGTTGGTTTGTGCATGATCTGTTCATATACAGACACAACTTATAATATATTATGGATGTCGATATGCACCTTGCGCCTAAATGTATAACCAACCGACAGAAATATAAATGGTTAAATACTTTTAGGCAGGTGTCTTACGGTCTGGAATGCGTTAATTTTAATTTAAAGTTATATAGTTCAGCTGTTTCATTTTTTTAACAACAATTTTGTATCATATTTCCTGTATGAAAAGCATTATTTAAATGTTTATTCCAGGTTCGTTGATGCCATGAGGTGTAATCCCTTTCAGGTCATTGAGATTTCGATTTCACTTTAGTTTTCACAATAACTTCAGATTTGTTACTGTAGAATGTCGTCAGAGCTCGTGTTGTCCTTAGTTCCTGATCAAACTAATCTACATTCACACTCTGCAATCCACGAATATTGTAGGTACCCGAGGGGCTTTGCACCAAAACTAATCTTTACTCTGTGTATGCCAGTATCATGCACCAGGGAAAAAGGAGTGCATATAAGCATCAATGCGGCCTTATGCCTCTAATATTATTTCTCCTGCCAATTTGACCTAAGTAGATTGGTGGACGAAGTATTACATCCTACTCGTAACATTCGCACATTCGACAACAAATCCAAATAATACCTACGTTGTCTTACAATCCCAAACCAATCTATGTAACAGTTCAGTGACGGTTATATAAGGACCGTAGCAAGCAGTCACGAATCGAGCAGCTATTCTCTCCTCGTTAAGAACACATTAAATGTAATAAACAAAGTAATACCTTACTCTAAGTAGGAAACACTGTTCAAAGTACAGAATAACCAGAAGCTAACATACCTTGTCTGAGAAGATTTCGGCCTCTATTATAACTGAGGATGCCGTGTATCCTCTTTCGTAGTGACCATTAAGTGAACAAAATGTTAAGGGAAACATATTTGTCTGTAGGAGTAATGGTTGACAAGTTTCACTTTTCATTAGTTCGCCGCTAGCATCGCCATCTTTGTCCGAGGCTGGGAATTTTTCGGACAATGTTTACCCGATATTCAAAAGATTTTTATTCACAAGTATTCATGTTTGGCAATCGTATTATTTATTTTGTCGGTCTCTGTGGCATAGGCTTAACGACATCATTAGAGCTGGTGGCATTTTATTTACACAAGTTTTTTCTCAGGAAATCATTTGCGGTACGTATTAATGAACCTATGGTTTTCTCGCGAAGCGCATGTAGACTAACAAGCAATTGGAGAAATCATATGGAAATGTTCTGCTGGTCTGCGAGTTTATTGATTCTTTAATTTCATACTTTTTTCCTTGTTATTTATTGTTCGTAAAAGTGAGCTGGTTCTGAATTGTATTAAATAATTCATCTAACACGCTAAAATACTAAATTACTGTTTGTAATATTAGCCTGAAAGAGTCTACTATTGCTTGAATCATCCTACTTCGCCATGTTTTCCCAAAATTTTGGGTTGGCTTCCTGCGATGAGTTTTGCTTGGATTTTCAAATTTGGATCTTTGGTTTTACAGCTGCATGGCGTGCTGTATTTTATACCTACTGCCTGATCGTACTACGTACTCTCGGGGGAAGTAGAGTGTCGCCATCTGTTTGCGATTACGGAAGGGTTGGGGGGGGGGGGGTTGCTCGTGCCAGGTCTTGTTGTACTTCCCCGATCCAGTATGCGGTGCCTCAGCGAAGTGAGCCACACTGGTGTGTTGTCACTTGAATCATTAGTGACAGGAAAACAAAATGCTTCTTGTAATTGGTATTTCACAATTATGTGTTTACATTTAAGTTATTTGGCATTTCTCAAACTATTTCAGAAAGTAAAGTAAAATTTTGCAATAGTATATGAAGGTTCATCATTACATCAGAGCCATTTTTTTTTATCTGCTTAACGTACATCAGATCCAGGAATGTTGAAACATTAATTAGCGCTCTCGATTCTGTCGACACCAAAATGAATCAAGATGATCATAAATATACAATGGCTAAATATTTCCAGAACATAGAATATCTGTGGAATAGAATTAAAGCTTAAGTTAAATAGAGTCCATTTCAAAGCAGTTTGGTGACTGTTAATGGGGGTAAACATACCTAAACGTGTGTATGTTGCACTATTCTGTGCTCACTGCACAGTGTTTGCGCCTCTTGTCCCCTCGGAATTTCACAGTTTCCTAGTAACTACACTTGGTGTGTTAATAGCGTCTGGAGCCCACAGTTACGTTGTGTCCATTAGCGACTGCGAGACAACTTGCTAAACCGGGCTCAACAACAGTTTGTGTGGAATGTAACAGTCCCAAAGAGAGCCCAGATGGGTGCCTGTCTTGTTTCTCTCTGGACAGGGTAGAATGCCGAAATATTCATGTAACTTCTGCTGGAAATAATTATTAATATATTAAATCTGTATCAGTCTAACCACGGTCTTCTAATTTATTTCACTAACAACGTTGAGATTTAAACAGTTTGTCAGTTACCAACGTAGACATTTCGCCAATTAGTTAGCAATCATCACAGAACAGTGACAATGAAGTATCTAACCATAATCCTAATTCGAAATTACAGCTAATTCTAGAATGGAGCTCTTCCCCCAGCAACGTAATTAGAGAACAATCGTGTTCTTGGAAGAATTAAAATCACTGTAGCCTATGGAAAAAGGATGTAAGGTCTTGTGTAATATGATTCTTGTTTGTGAGTTAATGATCTATAACAAGGAGTGCAATCTCTATTACATTTGTTAAAGGATGAAACTATGTTAAAAATACCAGTACTTTCTAAATTTTGAGGGGGAAGCAAACATTGGAATACTGGCGTGTTATTCTGCATTTCCGATATTAATGTCACATTGTTACGTAATTTTAAACGAATAGAAAAAGCTATTTATGTATTGCGCTAATTTCAGCATATTTTGCCTTCAGGTTCCATAATTTTTTAAACTATACAACAGGTATGAGAGCATGCTTTCATTTTCAGGTCTGGTCTTCAGGTTTTTAATCACAATAAAACGTTTTCGGAAACAAAGACCGTTGTTGACCCGCGAAAGTGTCATGGAAAGAGAGAAAAGAAAACGTTTATTTGGAATAATTTCTGCATGCTTTAATGCAACTTGTGGTAAACCTGACATAATATAATAAAAAAAAACGAGTTAAAATTAAACTAGTATAATGAGGCAGCGTATGTATTCATTAGCGTTATATAATTTCATAGTTGGAAGAAATATGGATTTACTTGAATTTTTTATTAGGTAAATTTTCCTTATTGCCCTTTTCACCTGAATTTAGGTGTGAATTTCAGCTTCAAGCTATTATCCATTTACGACTTATTATCGAGTTAGGAATTAGATACGAGTTATCCCAAAGCAGTTCGTTTTGTTTTTAATACCGGTTGTTCCTATCGGTTAGTTGAAACCGTCATTTGATGAGACTGAAATTTAAACGATGACGCGAGAATGTAAACTGTTTACAAGAGCGATGTTCGTGAGCGCAACGTTAATGTTGTTGCAAAACAACCAACGTACAGCTGTAAATACAGTAATAAAAGTTAAGTAACTCGCTTCTTGGTACGCGTAAAGCACGAAGTGTGTTTTATGATTGTGCTGCAAGAGACTCCAACCTGACGGCAACATCCGTACCATAACGCATCACAGTGAAATATTTATGATTTGGATGAAAACTGTCGACCGCCGTAAATTTCTGATTGTGTATGTGGCATAAGTTATATAATTTACAGTTTCCTTTCCAGAAATGTGTGATTCATTTTTCAAAAAACTCAAGGGTATTTTTCTTAAAAACAATAAAAATGACTACTACGTTAGTGTATATATATCTGTTAACATAGGACATTTCTGAACCTCAGTAGTGGTTGTTAGTTATCAGGCTCAGGGTCTATTCTTCGCAGGCCCGTGCTCTGTCTCCGGAAACGATTTGTGATAAGGTCATGAATGTCTTCAAAACACTTCTGCTCCTATGTACGATTTCCCTGAAATTTCTGCTCTTTTAAGATATTAAAACAAATTCGTTAGGTGATAATCCAACGCGCATACTGATGTACTAGTATCTTATTATTTCTTGCTACACGCATCAACAACTATGTTTATATGACTACCTGTATTCCCATTTTGATTCCAAATGTACAAATGATAGGTCTAAAAACTAATATGTAAAAACATTTTCTCTCGATTATCACCGACAAAAGTGGGTAAGGAAGCCATTTACATTTAACGTAGAATTCGGAATTCATATGTTGAGCGTACAATTGAATTCAAGGTCATGTAGTAGAGAATACGACTGATGCTGTCGTGTCATCTGTAACATCCTGTTTTAGCAGAAAAACCTGTAAAATTTCTGATGATCTATAAGTGTGAAGCCAGATTTTCAACATTGTGTTTCCCGAAAAATTAACATAGAATTGGGATGGAAGTCGTATCGGACTTGAGAATTATTATTTCCAAATTGATCCTATCAGATCATACTAAGCCTTGATTCTTATCATGGTTTGTAATTAAGAATTTTCCAATGTTTTCAGTGGGTAGTAGATTGTTAGTTGCTGGAGAAAGGGGGGGGGGACTAGTGTGTTGCCGTCTGTTTGCGATTCGTGTAAATTATATTTTAAATGATATATGTATTTTTGTTCATGGAGAAAAAATCAGTATGCTACGATTTGCTGATGACATTGTCTTGTTAGCAGAAAGGGCTGAGGATATTGAAAAGTTACTGAATGGCATGAACTGAAGGAAGATTTTGGACTGAATATAAATCAAAGCAAGACTAAAGTGATGAAATGTAGCAGAAATGATACCAATACTAGTAGATTAAATATAAAAATAGGATCGGATACAATAGGAGAAGTAAGTGAATTTTGTTACTTGGGAAGTAAAATTACAACCGATGGTCGAAGCAAGAATGATGTTAAAAGCAGAATAGCACTAGCAAAAAGAGCCTTCCTTGAAAAAGAGAAACCTTTTCGTTTCAAATATTGATCTGAGGATTAGAAAGAACTTTTTAAAACTCTATGTGTGGAGCACAGCACTTTATGGTAGCAAAACATGGACTTAGGGAATACCGGAAATAAAGAAAATTGAAGCATTTGAAATGTGGCGCTACAGAAGAATGCTGAAAATTAAGTGGACTGATAAAGTAAGAAATGTACGAGTTTTGGAATGATGGGTGAGGAAAGAAGTTTGTGGAAGAAGCTTACAGAAAGAAGAGACAGGTCGGCAGGTCATATTTTGAGACATGCTGGATTGGTTAATTTTTTTTTTTTTTTTTTTTTTGTGTAACTGCTTTACGTCTCTTTTTAACATCGAGGTATTTAGAGACGGGAAAGGATGGGGGGCAAGGATGGGGGCAAGGAATGGGAAGGAATTCGGCCATGGCATGTTTGAAGGAAGCATCCCGGCATTTGCCTGGAGTGATTTGGGGAAACCATGGAAAACCCAAATCTGGATGCCCGGACGGGGATTCGAACCGCCGTCCTCCCGAATACGAGGCGAGAACGCTAACCGTCACACCGCCCCGCTCGGTGTTAATTTGCTGGTGGAGGGAACAGTAGAAGGTAAGAACTGTAGAGGACGACAGAGATTAGAATATATGAAGCAGATAATTGAGGATGTCGATTGTAAGGGATATGTAGAGATGAAGAGGTTAGCACAAGACAAGAAAGACTGACGATAGCAAAAAAAAAAGTGTATTTTTGTTTTTTAAATGTGTAGTTTATGAGGTGGATACTGGGGACCGTCCCAGAATTCCTGGCTGCGGAAATTCGCTTAAAAATCTAAATCGGGACGGAGAGTACGTGGGGTCGAGGACTCAAAGTTGGCCCCATTGTACGTGTCCAATCCAGTGCGTTGGCGCCATAACGCACTCAGCCACACTGTTATATTCTTTTAGTCGGAACAATAACTTTTAAATTATCACGGAATGGTCTGGAGACCTAGCGGTTAAGGTGTCTGGGAATCGAAAAATCCCCGGTTCGATTCTCTCTCTCAGCGGAGATTTTGATAGGACCTTTACCCGACCTTCACCTCTGGCATAGCTTGCTGTGTAATGTGAAGTACGCCAGAACACTTCCGTGGTTCAGATTCTACGTTAAACTGTAGGTGCCCTTTACCCGGTAGGATTGCCGGGATTACCGGATTAAGGCGGCAAAAATTGAGCCTGAATGCACAGCCAGTAGAAACCCTGTCTCCAGGTCATTCAACCACACGGAATTATTATTGTTGTTACAATTATCAAGTAACGTCTTTACACTCGTTATAAATAATTTTACCTCATTTCAATTTCATTTTCGATTTTTTAAAATAATTTCAAGTTAGAGTTATAAGTAATTACTGAAGAACATAAAAATTGTATTCACATAAAAATAATGTCAAATTTTACTTACACACTTTAGGCAATAAATTTTAATGGGCGAAAAAAAAATAATCATAAAATAACAGGACCATAGTAAAGAAAATTTGGAAAACGCTCTTTATAGCATACATAATGCACTCTTTTAGGCAACGATTAATTTATAAATTAGCAATAAGTAAACATAACATACATTCAGTTAGTCTTACACAGAATATAATAGCTTCTGTGGACATTCTATCTTCTTTTAAATTCTGTAACGGATTTTAATTTGTTCTGTGGTTACTCGCACTGCTGTAAATATCATACACTTTTTACAGCTTGCTAAAAAGCCGATCTTTAATTGACGCTGCCGATACGCTGTCGGGTTACGTCACGTGCAAAGTTTCACGTATCAGCGACTCTTCCTCATGCCTGTATTTCATTTCACCGAAACCCGAAACGCCTCTTCGCTCTGTGACAGTCGAACAGGAAAGAGTGCAAAAAGGAAAAATGCGTCAGAGGGAGCCCTCCAATTGCGCGCAAACCGTTTGAAGAAATTAACAGGTCGAGTGGTCTGACGCGGGGCACGTTTGAGCTATTCTGCGGACGCGACCTCGAATTAACACGATCACAAACTAACTGCGTGTACGTTCCGAGGATCAAAAGGGAACGCGCCGGATTGGAGGCCTCGGGCTCCGCTTTTCCTCGCGAGCTTCAATAACCGACGAGCCCTCCAAATTGAAACACCCCGGGATTGATCATCTCCGCGGTTGCCAATTCATACCTGCCTGCAAATTAGGTCGCGTCGACTATGCTTGGTTACTGAAGCGATCCGAGGTTGTCTCGAGGCTGAGGCGAAATGCAGGTAGCTCCATTATTCGGTAACACCTCCTCAGAATTAACACTTACTAGATATCCCATGCGAAAATTTCGCGATAATATACGATGAATAGCCAGGTTGGTGGTTTATAGTAGGATCAAAGAAGAACCGGTTCATTTGTAGGAATTGTTTATTAATTAACTCAAATATGCACGCAGCAAAACACTTACAACGCCTTACGAAACAATTAGAAATGAAGGATTGTTTCCCTGACAGAAACAAAAATGTCCGAAATGCTCTTCGGCGTATATATTGAAGACAGGGACGTTTTCTCGTCCATTTCGAAACTGTTTTATTCTGTAAGATTAACATAAAATGATTACCTTCAGCAAAATATTTACTTTTTAGTGAATAAAGTAACAGACACCAATATTTATACAGAATTAACTGTAAACATTAAATATTTGTATCATACGTATACTCGATACTGAGACCTGGAATGTATACTTTGCGGAAAAGTTAAGGAACGATTTTTTAGAAAACGTTACTTGTTCCGACGAATGTTAGTTGGTGGACATTCCCAGACCTTTTTCTCGTGTCTATTCCCAACTATCTTATCCGGTTTCGATGAATTTACATTCGACAGTCTACAAAGCAGCTGAACTAAGAGGGAGAACGATATAATACATGTGTTAAGGAATGATGCTTATATTCGTTTGTCTCAATTTTGGGAAATTAAAACCTTGTAGGCAAGTGTATGATATTTACTAGACATTCAGTGTGTATTATCTTAACAGGACCGAAATTTGTTAATAAATTCTCTGAGCAGCATTACCTGATAAAGAGATGCTAGTACTGAACCTTATTGCAGTTCGCTCATGAAATTGCAATAGTAATGAAGTTACTTTCAATTTTAATGATTTTAATGTAAATGAAACCACCATGTGAGATGGAAACGATGAAAGATCGAAGAAACTATAGAGCAATAGTTATTGTACTAAAATTTAGACGCTAGAGCAAGGACGTCATGGACGAATGTATTTATTTGTTCCCTGGTTAGAAGAAAGCATGTGAATTGTCCGTGATCAGAGTCAAATGAATAAAAACATTCTACAGCACACCGGTTACCCATAGTCACTTTTCTACTTAACTTGCGCAGGTTTTAAGTGTCAACGTGATACCCAGACCTCAGACTTAACAGTTCTTAAGTCTTGAATCACGTTGTGGCTCTGATGGTATGTAGCTACAGATAAGACCGTACTCAGAATTTTCTTTTTTCTCCTTAAGTTTGTGGAAATGACGTGAGGCGGCAGATAACTTGAGGAGTTTCCTATTTTTTGGTAGATTTATTAGAAGTTTGTTTGAAATCGAATCATTCAATTCTGTTTAATTTCCAAAAAAGCTGCAGTGAGAATAGATTTGGTGTTTATCACAGCTGATATGATAGTGCTGTCTCCTCTTACTTGTTATCAGCTGATTAATTAATTGTCTGTCTGTCTCGTATTGAACACTTTTATCGTCACGAGGGTCGCTGAAGAATAGTCAGGGTCGCACATTCCACGGATCGTCGGTTCGAGTCCTGCCTCGGTAATAGTTTAAATTTAATTTAATTGCAATGGAGCGCACGCCCCGGTGGAAATTTCCGAATATACACATTTTCCCCCTTCTTGTACATGCCTACTTTTACCTTCTACGAATTTAAATATTAAATTTTTGGTAAATTCTTTATCATTTATTCCAATCCCTGACTCCATAAATTACAAAAAATTTCACGCACACTCATGCTTGAAGTCAAGTGCCAGCTTGTGTTCATGGTTATCTTTCACCTACCCATTATTAACTACTCTTCTTTTGTTCACCGATTGATTAAATCATGCAATGTGAAACGAACGTCATAACGTCATACTAGAAGTGTTGCTATACTGAATAAGTTTCATATGTAACTAAAACGTCAGGAGAAGGTATTGCTTGCACTGTAAAAGAACGTTATTAATGCTCCTAAAATCTTAATGAAATTGTTTCTCTAATAAAGTGGATTTGTAATAAAGTAAGTTGAAGATGAAAAGGTTAAACGCTTACACGTGGCCAAGTAAATAGGAGGTGGTTCTGGATTATTTAGAAAAGCTTTAGATTAAAATGGTAAGTGATCTCATTTGCAATTCCAGTGCGTTTAATATTTTGGTGTAAAAAATAAAACATAATCAGAGGAGACAAGAGTTGTAAAATACAAACGCAAATTCTTTCTTAATCTTTGGGCATACACAAAGGCATACTGAATTTTACATTTCCTGAATTAATTCCGAGTAGTTAACTGTTCACAACTAGGTGATACAGATTCTGCAACGAGCAGAAACCGGATGAAATTCTCCGAACTATCACATTCAAAGATAATGGTAGATTTGTGGAAGAAATTATTGTTCACTTCGGGTTTTTGGAACTTGCCGCGGTTGGAGACACACTCACTTTTGCAGTTCTCGGAAACAATGATCGTTCATTTCTTCACAGTAAGATGGCTATCATAAATTCTTAAAACAAGATAAAACTCTTGAGTCAATTTGTAGTTAATGTTAGGTCAACAATATTGCCGATAAGCTATCACTTCATGTAACACGGTATCAATCTTTCACCTTTCCTCTACATTTCTTAAGTTTCCAGAATTCTTAAGTGAGATACAGTAAGTTTCTCTGTTCTAGCATGTTGCTGGCGTCAGAAGCACCTGTACAGCATTAATAAGACACGTAACGGAAAATGTATTTCACACTTCTCTGTTCTCTGATACTGGAGGCTGAAAGATAAAATCGTCTTCGTTCAGACACTTGGAAGCAGTAGTTACTCGAGTTCCTACTTAATTTTAGTTTCAGTTGCTTGATAATACGTCTTGTCTACTCTTTATTTCATTCTATATATTATATGTTCAACGCACAACAATCCGTGTACATACAGCTGAATTCACTACCATGCCACTCTTGTCATCACTTAGTGTTAAGTGCAGTATGATGTGAGCTTTCAATTAATATAATTAAGAGAAAGCGAACCAGTATATCGCCACTTGTGCGTCCAATAAGATACCAAATTTAAGGCTCTTCAATACATTCACACTATGGTTTATTCAGGGGCAGTGACAATCATATTGTTCAGAATCAGGTGGTTACGGCTTTTTTTTCCTTCAGGCTCAACGCCCTGTCGAAATCGAGGTCATTAGAGGCGAGATAGAATGGGGGACAAAGAATAGGAATGAATTCTTCCATAGATTTTTTTTAAGGAACCATCCCACCATTCGCCTGGAGTGGTTTCGGTAAACTACGAAAAACCGAAATCTGGATGGACGGGGATTGAACCCGGATCCTCCCTAATGTTATACCCAAACGGGACCAATCACTCACGAGGTTCCTTAGCTGCACCCATCTTGATTTCTGAAAATCAGTTCGGGGAAATATGTGTGAAATCGCTTAGCTTACGCCTTGACTGACTACAGTTGACCTGAATTGCATGAAATTTAAAATACAGTTCGAAGCAATAGTGAGGGAAGATTGAGTTTGGGAATCATCCCTTATTTTTGGAGCCATTCATGTGTACGGAATCTAGAAAACCCGATAGCCTGTGGTATCCGACTGATATAATTTCCTTGTTGGCGACTCGTATAGTCATGAACCATGACATAGACAAAATGTAGGCAATAAAATAAATGCATATGGTCTTGCTCTCACTGGGATTTGAATTCGGGTTTGGCGTTTTGCAGACAAGACACGCCGCTGAAAAATTCTATCTTGCATAATCTTACATCAATGTCATCCTAAGAAACAGTAACGCAATACTGGATCGTCAGTATTGCGTTACTGTTTCCTGGGATGACATTTATGTAGGATTG
>JARYHS010002749.1:0-19035 GCA_031002005.1 Vandiemenella viatica
TTTCTGCCTGGTGATGAAACAATCAATGCAGCAGCTTATTGTGAGACATTGAACAATCTGCGCCGTTCAATCCAGAACAAAAGACGTGGCAAGTTGAGCAAGGGCATCGTTTTGCTTCACGACAATGCCCGTCCACATGTGGCTAATCAGACCAAAGATCTCATCACATCTTTTCGATGGGAAACTCTGGATCATCCTCCGTACAGCCCTGATCTGGCGCCCAGTGACTACCATCTGTTCCTGCACTTGAAGAAACACCTGGGCGGTCAGCGTCTTGAAGACGATGACGAAGTCAAAACAGTTGGGATGCAGTGGTTAACAAGTCAGGCGGCAGACTTCTATGAGGAGAGTTTTCAAAAACTGGCACTACGTTATGAAAAGTGCCTCAATATTGATGGGAATTATGTAGAAAAGTAGAGTAAGGTACAGGCTTTCATGTAAAAATAAAATTATTGAGATATATTTGCACGTCTTTTTTTAATTTCAAAACGGTACTTACTTAAGAAACATGCCTCGTAGTTGGCTGGAACGAGTGTACTATCTTGGTTGCGCGCTTAGCATTTGATTCTCACAGTCTTCGTATCACCGGGTTCACGACGGTCAGTGAGGTAGTGGACTCGGTTCGTGATCATCTTTTGGCGAGCGAGGTCAACAAACAAGATGGTGACAGCTAAAAAGTTCAGCAAGTGGAGTAAAGTAGAAGAATTAAATTTTTATAACTACTTGAAAGTGAAGAAATTCTGTAGAGTTTTAAGAATAAAAATTATAAGAACAAGGATTTAAGAGATGCTGCTATTAAAAAAATTGCCTCGTAATGCTGTTGTGTTTATTTTAAAACCGGCAGAAATATTTGACAGAAGTTTTTCAAATTGATATAAATTTAGTATTAAATAATTTCTGTTGCTCTCTGCATCTCTTCATTAAAAAAAAGTCGCTGAGGCACCTAACATATTTATTTTTGGTATCCATAATCTTACCCATTTTCGACGTTTTCTTTTGTTATTCTTCATATCATTCAACATTATAATTAACTAATCAGTTACAATATTAATTCCTTCTTGTAAAATCAAAATCCTTTCAAGAAGATCACAATGTACCACTAGAGAACTGTCCTGACAGTGTTCTGTCTTCAAATTATTGCTAGCACTCTCCTGCCCCCTCCATCGACGCTCCTGCCTACTGTCTTTCCAGTCAACTCGCATCGTGTATACGCGACGTACTGAGTACTCGTAATGCCGGAAAGTGGATCTAACCGGAGTCCTTCCAACCGTAAACCATTTATCCCCCAGGGTCAATGAACTAGCAATCGCTCACCCCTTCTCTCGTCTATGGAATTTCACGACCACCCTGGATCATGCATCTGCCTTGAAAAGAGTCACTTAACCTCTCGACAAATGTAACCAAATCAGATCGAATATAGGATACATACTTAACACAATACATTTCGTACTTCATCGGTCCACTTACATTTCATGATTCTTCTACAATTTCAGATTGCAATCATTTCTTTCAATTTTTGTTTTCTCTGTGCTTCATGAAGTCCAAGCTTCACCTCCACAAAGAGGAGACCTCCGTACTCTAATAACTGTCTTCCCTTACAGTTTTTTCCCCTTAAACTATTCCTTAAAGTAACAAAATTATTAATGTTCTGTATGTCTGACAGTGATCGACCGACCATCTTATATTTTTATATTTACATTGAATATTTTCTGTTTTCTTTTTATTACTCTCAGTTCTAATAATTAGTGTATAGTTAAAGGTCTGCACTATACCAGAGTTTACAGCTTATGTAGGTTATATTACTTCGTCCAGTTCCTGTTTGTTTGCTTTGTTGTTTATTTCTAATATCCAAGTTTCAGTCCCATATCCATCACTTTGTAGAAATCACACTGATTAGCCAGAACCACCTACCTAATAGTCGGTATGTCCGCCTTTGGCACGGATAACAGCGGCGACACGTCTTGGCTTGGAAACAATGAGGCCTTGGTAGGTCGCTGGAGGAAGTTGGCACCATATCTGCACACACAAGTCACCTAATTCCCGTAAATTCCTGGGAGGCGAGTGATGAGTTCTGACGCCAGTTCAATCACATCCCAGATGTGTTCGATCGGGTTCAGAACTGGCTAGTTGGGGGGCCAGCACATCAATTGCAACTCGCCACTGTGTTCCTCTAACCACTTCATCACACTCCTGGCCTTGTGACATGGCGCATTATCTTGTTGAAAAATGTCACTTCCATTGAGAAACAAGGTCGTCATGAAGAGGTTTACGTGATCTACAACAAGTATTTGATACTTATTGGCCTTCATGGTGCCTTGAACGAACTCCACTGGACCCATGGATGCCTACGTGAATATTCCCAAGAGCGTAATTGAACCTCCGCCAGCTTGTCTCCGTCCCGCAGTACAGGTGTAAAGAACCTGTCCGCTGGAAAGCGGCGGATTCGCACCTTCCCATCGGTATGATGAAGAAGGTATCGGGATTCGTCAGAACATGCAACGCTCTGCCGTTGCGCCAACGTCCAATGACGATGGTCACGTGCCCATTTCAGTCATAGTTGCCAATATCGTGGTATTAACATTGGCACATACATGGGTGGTGGCCCATCGTTAGGAATGTTCGTTGTTCAGACATACTTGTACTCTACCAAGCATTAAAGTCTGATGTTAGTGCCACCACAGTTCGCCGTCTGTGCTTTTTTACCAGTCTGCCAAGACTACGACGTCCGACAACTGTAATGAGGGCTGGCGCCCAACCCCTCGACGTTTGTACGTGGTTTCACTTTGGTTTCGCCACTTGTCGATGACACTCACCACAGCACTCATCGAAAATCCGACAAGTCATGCAGTTTCCGAAATGTTCGTGCCGAGCCTCCGGTCCATCACAATCTGCCCTCGCTCAGACTCAGATAGATCACGCACCTTCCTAATTCTAAACACGGAAAGCACGCTAACAGATAATACATGCACCGTGTGCGTGTCTGACTAGCAGTCATTTCTCGTCAGGTGATGCTGCTATCGTCTGGATGGGTTTATATCGATAGTAGGTAGGTGGTCATAATGTTCTGGCTGATCAATGTAAGCAATGGTTGTATTTCTTAAAATCTTTAAAAATGTTAAATGAGACACCTTCTCAGTCGTTCCCCGATCTGTTACGGGTTTCTTTTGGATTTTGCCTGCCTTTTTTTTTTTTTTTTTTTTTTTTTTTTGCATTATATTCACATTAACAGTCATTTTAGTCCAGTTGTACGGTATTCTTTTGTGGATTTTTTGTTTTCCAAAACAAAATGTTCCCTGTATTGTGTTTAATCCAATAACTTCCAATAGTTATCATCGGTACACCCCTTCTCAAAATCCTCTAACGTTTTTGACTTGATGTGATTTCTAGCAGTCCATGCACGGAACTTTTCTTTTCTTTTTGGTGGCTCGTTCTTGAACACTAATTCATCTGAAGATCTGGTATTACTTTCGGGAGGAAGGTTATTCATGATTGTTTTTACTGGAGTCATTCCGTTGCCACGTAAAGAAGAAGCTGACAATTGTTTTGCATAGCAAATATAGCATTACAACATTGAAGCCATTGACTAATCGTTATTGGTAATGAGTGTTTGATTGACAAAAGATACAACAGTAAAAATATATCTCCGTGAACAAAAATATAGATTATTATTCACTTGAAAAGCTTGGGATTAAGCTTCTAAACGTGAATTCCTATATAGTTGGTAGATTATGCTTGTATTATTGTAGTCATACCTTTCTCAAGTGTTTATCATTACTTGTGATTAGACATTTCCATTATATGTTAATACTTCAACGTATTGTCAATTTTAGTGAGAGTTTATCGTATTTCAGCAACACAGGTATGGAATGAAATGGAATAAACGAAAAATCTATTGCAGAAATATGTACACACTTTGTCATTATTCTTAGCCGCCGCTGAAATATTCTATCACTCTTATCTTGCTCAATCCTACATGAATGTCATCCCAGGAAACAATAACGCAATACTGACGGGCCTGCGGTGACCAAGAATGAGGCGGGTACGGTATACCACTGTACTGAATGATAATTAATATTTATTTTAATTTTACCAAAAGCATATGAGTATTTATATTATGGATTGAAAAGGGTTCTCAAAATGATTCATAATCACTAATAAGAATGAAAAAGTCATAACCTGACCATATATTCTCTGAACGAAGGCCAACAGACATAAGGTGAATTTAAATTTAATAATTATACACAATCAAAATTATTTACAAACAACACCTTTGCCCTACATTAATGGCCACTAAATTAAGCAATACTAAACGACAAAATATCCGTTCAGATTTTCATATATAAAATAACAGTTTACAGTCTTCGCCAAGACACATAATGAGACTCTTTGATAGAAGCTAATGTCCGTTTCAATCACAGAAACTACTGAATCAAGTTAAAAAAAAATGCCACGGCTAATATCTCAGTTTATCTATCGGAGAGTGAGAATTCTTATCATGCGGACTTCTCCGCTCAGAGCGTTATGTTGGGTAGAGTTCAAACACAATATTACTAACTGCTGCAATGTTTGTCTTTTACCGTCTGTCCGGCATTGGCGAAGTCAGCAAACTCCGAACCCACACTGAATTTATTTGTCACCTTGTGACTCAAAATGCAGACACAACCGATCGCATGATATGCTGTCGGCTTTCTGGGTCGTTCTCGTGCGGAAGCACAAGAGTAGATCAACCAACGTGACCCAAAAGACGACCCGAAAAGACGACCAGAAAAGACCACGAAGAGCATCTCGCACCACCTTTTAAAACCTCGGCATGCTCTTCTCCTCCTCCAGCCGATTTTTCTCTGGTCCTATCGTCGATGTAGACGTTCCTGCCTCTCTCCTCATTGGTGGACATGAAACAAGATTATACAAAAAAAGAACTATTCTATATACTAAAATACTATTGGCAAAACATTCGTCCCTCCAAGCACTCAGGTTTAACACATCATTCCTTTGATTGGGTTGGATAATTTCTTCGGAAACCGTCGTTTTTCTTTCGTGTCCACTCGGTTTTACTATTTTCACGCAGTGAGCACTCACAGAATCTCTAATTTGGCGTGTCTTGACGTTATCACGTATCTGCATTCGTCACGCGATATATATATCTCACCCGTCAACTCTGTCCGTGATGAGCATTTAGTTCCATGTCATTCAAAGGTCGGTCTAAGAACCCAGACAGGTAAGATAATTTTAATGCATATCCAAACATCGAACCGCCCTTGCTAACATCATATTGGCCGCAATGAATGTTACGTCTGGCTTGCCTTTGGGAGGTTTCGGACCAGAATGTACGTAAAAATGAAGACTTAAATTCTGTGTACGAGCAATCCACTTTATAGAAAACCCTAAACCATCCCTTCACCTGAGGTTCAAGTGCTAGTCCTGCGACACATTTCTTTAGTGCTTCTGGTGTGTTCTGGATTACAAAATAGTTTTCTAATTCATTTATGAACTCCATTGGATTATGTCCCCTGCGGAGTCCGAATTTCGGCAACGCCAATCTCCCCTGATCATACGCAGTGACCTCAGGACATGCTGATGATTTTTTAATGTCTATGCTTTCTCTAGTGCTAGCCATTGTCGCTTCAATTGCCACACATTTTGCGAAAATGTCAGCCTGGAAGGTATTTTGAATTTGACTCAGTTCTTTATATTTTTCCGTCACTAATATCACTGCTTTATCAACTTCTCCCATCAATTCACTGACTGTAGGGAGTATTTGACAAATTTTATTTCCCAACTCTGAAATTACCCGTTCAGTACTTAAAATACATGTCTTGTGTTTTGCCTGAACATCTTCCAGCTCGTCACATCTCGTAACCAGTTGGTTTGATGTACTCTGAATCATCGAAATCTCATTTCACATGTTTGTTCGAAAATCTTCAAGTTTCTTGTGAGTTTCCGTACAAAAATTCATGAATTTGGTTTCTAATTGGCGGCTAAATGTACAAATCCTTTCATTACTTTGTTAAATTTGCTCCTGCATTTTAGCTTGTTGCGTACAAATCTTAGACTGAATTTGTTCCATTTGTTGTGTTAGCATCTGTTTTAACATTAAAAGGGCGGAATCCTGTAATATATGTTCCCTCGCAACGTTTTGTGCATGTTTATAGTGTTTAATGTCACATTCCGGGTGCTTCTGTCTGTTTTGCCTGACTGACTCGATAGCGTCGTTGTGCTATCATTTTGTACAGGGCGTTCGCCGGAAAACGCTACCCTCCCAGTCTGTTGCCGTCGGCAACTTGCTCGGACAGCGGAGCCAGCAGTTTCCGCCACACGACACCGTGAATCACCGCACTGTTTAACACCTTCCGCTGCCCCAACAGTGCAGTGCAGTGACCCTTACATTGTTAAGAACGGTTTCTTTGCATTGTAGCTAGTTTGTGACTTCAGTCTCTTATTAATCAGTGTTGTGAATAAACGTTTCTTTGCGGTTTGGCTGGTTTGGGGCTTCATACTCTTACTAATCTGTACCGTGTTTGAGTGTGAGTAAAATTATGGTACGTTACAGTTTGCAACAAAGAATATTTCTCTACGATACATATGTGAAGAAGAAGTCGTTTAAAAAGTGTCGCAGTAAATTTCGTCGCGAATATCCTGGCGCTTTACTGCCAGCTAAATCAACAATTCTGCGTCTGGTTAAAAAAGTAAGAGAAACGGGTTCATTTTTTAACAAAAAGAGACTGTCGGTCAACCGTATTCTCACAGAAGAGAAAATTGACGATATCGCTTTTCGACTAGAACAGTCACCCAAAAAATCATTAAGTCAGTTAGGGCAGCGTGTGTCTCGAAATATGTTCAGAAGATGTGAAATGTGCATTACACAAGAGTGTCAACACTTCCAGCATCTTTTATAAGGTAAGCTAATGAATTACGTCACATTTAAATGCTTAGCACACAAGTTTATGAAATAGTCCGCGGCCGAAGGTCGAACAATGCCGGGAGCTGACCGCTCGCTCGCCGCGAGCAGTTTCTTCCTTGTAGCGCTAACAGTGGGTTGCGTTTCCCGGCGAACGCCCTGTACTTCGAAATATTCCCCTATGTCATTTTCCACGGATCTACAATTACCACTGGTTTCATTTACTTGTTTGTTTTCTGTTCTGTTCTCTGCTGATTTCAAACTATTTGGCCCATGACTTAATATTAGCACAAAGTGAGATGCACTGCAATCAAAACTTAAATAAAATCTATTTTTATATGAATAACCGATTACAGCAATAAAGCAAACAACCAAAATGCGATATGGCCTAACTGGGATTTCGTCTGGAACACCGAAAATAAATAATATTGCATGAAACAGACAAACGAAACGCTCCATTTTGATTTTTAGAATAAGTCTGTATCTCAGAAACATAGAACCGCTAACAAGTTATTAAATGTTTGAATCCCGACAATACAAGTAAATTTTGCTCCCGCACAGTACAAATTAAATTCACACGCAACATGAAATTTTACGTCATTAACAAACAATTAGAAAAAATCTCATTTCAAAATCTACCCTTTTTTAGCAAAAAAATCATCGAACACCATATATGCAACCAGGATATTCAAGTCAACGCCGTGTAAACATATTTGAAATATGCCACACCAATGAATACAACACAAGAAAATCATCATAAAATGCAACATACATGAACATAAAAACACAACATCAGACATGTAATACACAGAAATAAATCACACAGTGTCAGCAATCACTTGTACACTCGTCAGCCATCCGCTACGAAATTTACTAAACATTGATTTTAGCAGCATTCTTTATCGCTGTAAATAAATTTATATTAGTTACTGCAGCTGGTTCCTTCACTCGTCCTCCTGAAAGTTTAGACAACAACACAAATTTATGCATGATAACTATCAGATAAATTGCACTATACTTCCATTCAAATTTAAATTTTATCCAACGGACTAAAATTAAACTCGTGGTGAAATCGTTACGACGCCAATGAGGCGGGTACGGTATACCGCTGTACTGAATGATAATTAATATTTATTTTAATTTTACCAAAAGCATATGAGTATTTATATTATGGATTGAAAAGGGTTCTCAAAATGATTCATAATCACTAATAAGAATGAAAAAGTCATAACCTGACCATATATTCTCTGAACGAAGGCCAACAGACATAAGGTGAATTTAAATTTAATAATTACACACAATCAAAATTATTTACAAACAACACCTTTGCCCTACATTAATGGCCACTAAATTAAGCAATACTAAACGACAAAATATCCGTTCAGATTTTCATATATAAAATAACAGTTTACAGTCTTTTCGCCAAGACACATAATGAGACTCTTTGAAAAGCTAATGTCCGTTTCAATCACAGAAACTACTGAATCAAGTTAAAAAAAAAATGCCACGGCTAATATCTCAGTTTATCTATCGGAGAGTGAGAATTCTTATCGTGCGGACTTCTCCGCTCAGAGCGTTATGTTGGGTAGAGTGCAAACACAATATTACTAACTGCTGCAATGTTTGTCTTTTACCGTCTGTCCGGCATTGGCGAAGTCAGCAAACTACGAACCCACACTGAATTTATTTGTCACCTTGTGACTCAAAATGCAGACACAACCGATCGCATGATATGCTGTCGGCTTTCTGGGTCGTTCTCGTGCGGAAGCACAAGAGTAGATCAACCAGCGTGACCCAAAAGACGACCCGAAAGACGACCAGAAAGACCACGAAGAGCATCTCGCACCACCTTTTAAAACCTCGGCATGCTCTTCTCCTCCTCCAGCCGATTTTTCTCTGGTCCTATCGTCGATGTAGACGTTCCTGACTCTCTCCTCATTGGTGGACATGAAACAAGATTATACAAAAAAAGAACTATTCTATATACTAAAATACTATTGGCAAAACATTCGCCCCTCCTAGCATTCAGGTTTAACACATCATTCCTTTGACTGGGTTGGAGAATTTCTTCGGAAACTGTCGTTTTTCTTTCGTGTCCACTCGGTTTTACTATTTTCACGCAGTGAGCACTCACAGAAAATCTAATTTGGCGTATCTTGTCGTTATCACGTATCTGCATTCGTCACGCGATATATATATCTCACCCGTCAACTCTGTCCGTGCCCCGAACTGCGGCCGACCCCATACTGAGCAGTGAAAGGTCGTAAATCTGCCGTTACAAACTAGCAAGTCCCCTTGTGTTTCGTCTTTCTTCCAGCCTGAATGGAGAATTCTCTGTAATGCACTTGAATTCGCTGACCCCTGTCCTAGAGAATGTCCTTCTAAGCCAGCGTAATGCGAGCCTTGTTTCGTTACCCACATACCTCATATTAATGTGGTTCTATGTCTCACCACAACAATAATGATAAAGTACGTACTTTAACTCTGTTAAATTCAAAACACAAAGTTTATAAATTATTCACGATATTTCGTTTGAGCTTATGCAGTAAAACTGGAGAGATGCTGCTCACAAAAACTATGTCGCGGAAAAATAGGTACACACAGAAACAGACTTTCATCCAGAAACAAAATACACGAATAATAATTGAAATTTTGATTTAGAATTTTTATTCCACTGCAATACATTCTTTATACTTTCTAGAAGCCACAAAATGGTAAGATAGAATTTTGTGTACTTATAGTTCATTCTCTGTACTGGCGTAAATGAAGAAAGTAATCTTATTTTCTCTGCCAGTTCAATTGCTCCCTCACCTATGGTATTTGTTAGTGGGCTCCTACGTATGTTCTACTCAGCTATTGAAGTAGTAGAAGTAGTAGACTCAAGTTAATTTACGAAATGTGGTGAAAGTCGAAAAATAGCAGAACATACAATCTTCCGACATGCAATACATATTTCATAGCACAAAATCATATTGATTATTTGAAACACAAAGATGACGGACAATGAATATAAAAGTGGAATTTCAGTTCTTTGACATTCTTCAGTCATGACCTTACGGAAGATATTTTCTTGAAATGTGTTTCTGTAATAAGCAGCACATGGTTCAAGAGGCATCAAAAATTTACAGAGCAGCAAGGTCGCTAGGTGAACACATCGTGACGTTCAACACGAAGTTTAAGACCCTTCCTTCTCCCAGGCGGCTATTGAGCGAACAAGTGTCAGCAAGCCCCGCCAGGTTAACCGGTGAAACTTTAAACCGTGTGTGTATAATGCCCTAACAGAACGCTCCTCGACTCGACCCCGTAATGAATCCTGAGGAGAGAGAGTGGATGGCAAAGCACAAAGGAGAGGGTGAAGTGAGCTGTCGCGTCACGCGGAGGGATGGTTGGTGGGGGTGGTACGAACAGCAGGGCGAGGCGGAGGCACCGATAGCGCACCGCGCTGCCGACCAACGGCGCACGCGCAGCGCTATGCGGCCGACGCGACGGTGGCTCTGCGCCGCGGAATTCCCACGAACCCTCCCCGCTGCCCGAACTCGCTTAGAGGTAATGAGCTGGCGTCCGAGCACAGTGTCCTCTCGCGGGGCAAACAATCGATACGCTGGAAGCCGCACATCAGGCCTAACTTGCTTAACGAGACAGCTCGAGGGCACACTGTCTGGTTCATCGGCAGTGGTGCGTCACAGAGAGAACAATTATATTCACGAATCTTTATAATTTCTACCTTCGACAGCACCTATCGTGTAACAAGTTTTTCTTGCCGAATAACTTTAATCGTTAACCTGTCTTGAAATTTGGACCTAGCGTCGTAGGTGAGCGGATAATGCTCTGGCCTTGCGTTTGGGAGGACGCCGGTTCGAATTCCTGTCCGGGCATCCAGCTTTGGGTTTTCCATGGTATCCTGAAATCACTTCAGGCTATTGAAGGCCATGGCCTAATTCCTTCCGTTCTTTGTCCCATCCCGCCTCTAATGACCTCGGTGTTGGCGAGGCGTAAAGCCATAAGTGAAAAAAAATTGAAATTTGTTTTAGTCAGTCTACGTTTTTCTTACACAAACACACTTATTTCTTCTCATTTTTTCCCCGACTCCTATTCTCAACTGACTATATCTCAAGTCAGACCGTCTGACGAGCTTCTTTATTCGATTTCAGTCGTGAGATTGTGGTTCCGAAGCTTCCAGCTTATAGGAGATTTAATTTATTTATGAATCAGCTCCTCAGTAATATATCTAACACTTGAAGCAGCCAGATTACAGTTCTTCTAATGGCCGCAATATTTTCAGATAGTACCTTCACCAGTTGTCCAAGTTTCAGTTATACAGGGTGATTTCGTGATGATGTCACAAACTTTCAGGGATGGTTGAGAAGGGTAAATGAATCAATTTGAGGTTTAGGATCCTGGTCCAGAAATGACGGAGTCGAAAATTATGAGCGAAAATCTACTCAAGTTCTGCCTTAGCCTCGCGCAGATCAAACTAAGGGTCCCAGCTTCCGAACCCGGATCATGGCGTACCTAATTCCTGTTGAATACTCCCTAATACCCGCAGATAATTTCCCCTGTTGATGGAGTAGTAACTGCGCCCGTAACTTAATGTTAGAGAGACCTTAAACTCTGAAGTAATGAATTCCATTACCTGCACAAGTTTTACAAGCTGCTGTGTTTACAGCAGTTGTTCAAAATGGCGTCCCCCAGCGTCAATACAGATTCTAATACATCGGTGTCCTTTGAACAATGTCACAGGCAGCGAGAATTCTTGCCAGGAGAGCCACTTCAGTCTTGACAGGCGTCTACTACACAAGACTTTTCAGATGGCCCCGCAAGAAGGAATCAAGTGGGGTGAGATCAGGTGAGCGTGCTAGACAAGTAACAGGACCTCGTCTGGCTATACAGGGAATGTTTTATCCAGGTGTTTACGAAACATCAGTCCAAAGTGAGGTGGGACTTTATCGTGTTGGGACCACATCTGTTGACGAATAACGAGAGGGAAATGTTCCAGGAACCTGGTTAGTGCGTCTCTCATAAACTACGGTACCCGTGCATGTATTCCACTGTCAGAGATATCAGAACGATTACCGCTTATAACTTTCCGCTTGGTCGTTTCCGGATATATAGTTCCACTTTATATCTGGAAGTTATTTAAATTTAACGTGAATAATTGCTGTACAGCTTGTTTCTTATTTGAGTTTAACGCTGTTAATCGATGTCTTTGGAGGCAGATATTAAGAATGGCGTTACTACATTGTGTAAAAAGAATCTTTGGCCGGCGAAAACAGAAAAGTTACACGCAATGAATAGCAATTAGAATCAGATTGCAAAACGAAAGGGCCAAGAAATAATTTGAAGGATTTACTGGTTTATAATTTGACTCCAGAAAAAGTAATTGAATAATTTGTTATCTGAATTATTAAGAATAATACAGCAAAATAAAAGAAGATTTAATTATAAAGGCAAATTGGAATGTCTTACAATAAGTGAAACTAACATTGAAGTTGCTCCTTACTTCAAACTCGTACATTTACCCTTCTCCATCATCCCTGAAATTTGATAACGCCATCGCGGATCACCCTGTACACGCGTACAGTATACGGATATTAATTGAAAGTCTATTTATTTTTAGGGTAAAAGCAGTGTTTAGAATGAAATAAAAAAAAGAAAGGGCGTATGGCATTGTTGGCCGGGAGACCCCGAAAGTAGTTCGCCGCCTGTTTGTCAGAGTTTCTATTTGTCACCCGTGCGCCTCTGCCGTGGCCTAACCTACAGGGGACCTACATTAATTGAGGGACCAATTCTTGAAGTACGTATACGTCTCAGTCAGTGGATAGAGTTAAACTACTGGTAGCCACTAGCTCTAGAATGTATTGCCCATCCTTTCTTGCTACCGAAGATAGTCTCAATCTAACGATGGTTTCATATCTCGCGGTAAAAATAGTTAAAGGATTGCGTGTGTTATAATACTAGCACAATACCCTCTTTATCTGTCACAATTTATAACATCCCACATCCCACATTTATTTCCAGCTGGAAACAATTCAGCTCCTGCACTTTGTAACAGCCCATACGGTTGTTATTAATTTTTATGCAAAATAATAATGAAAACTAATTGCGATGCAAACTTTATTTTTGATCCACACATGAAAGTCCTTCGGATTTTGACTTCCGGACTGCCTGGGTGGCACCAAACGTCCACCTGGAGTTTCGGAACGGAAAAGATGAATGGACTACGCACAGATTTACCAGCAGGGAGTCTGTGTACACAGTAAAAGCGTAGGGTTTTGCCTTTTATTCGATACAAAGCAACGGAAATGTTACCTTGAAAGACTGAAAGGAAGAACAACCGGCAAGCATTGGGTGAGATGTGTCGTTGAACGCTGAGTTATTTTGATAGGGAACAAAACAGAGCATCGGAGGTGTAAAACCAAGTGGCGGTAGAGGAAATACCCGATCACGTGAGAGTATTAGCGAATGGCAAACGGATGTCTAAATGTGTCAGATGGACGAATGGAGACAGCAATTTAGATTGCAGCATGTTAGGTACATGACCTTATTATTTATTGAAATTAATCTTAAAATCACATTTGCATAAATGTCGAATACTTGTGATTTTATAATATATTTAAGTTTAAAGAGGCGAAAAGCGTCGAAATAAGGGAGATTGAGAATTTTGGTTTTACTGTTGTTAATTTTTTAACGAATACACATGTACTGAGATCAAACAATTGATAAATAATCGATAATAGTCCTTGAACTATAACACTTGAATAAACATTTGATTTGAAGTTTATAAACGCATTGCTGTTTATTGAGAAAACAGAGAAGTGTAAAATATATGATTATGATTTTTATCGTTACTTTGAAACTACAATATTAAGATGACTATTTTCAGATAGTTTACGGCGTTGGTGGTAAACCTGGAAATGGGTGACTTATAGATGACTGATGTGGACCTATTGAAGTAATCCGATACTGGGAAAAAGAAAATAAAAACAACTTATTTATGTTAATGAAATCGTAACGGGGAAGTTCAGAGTGCTATACGTGGTATCATCTTAAACATTGTGGTTGTTCTGTACTAACTTTTGTATTTGTTCGGACTTGTTTAGCAAACATTGTTCGTTGAGGACAAGTCCACTTATGATTTGTTGAGTATAGTGATCTGAGGTCACAAATGTGTGGTGTGAGACACTTTACGTCGTAGGTAACACGTCGGTTTCACGCTGCAAGCTGTCACTATACAAACACTGTGTTGATCTTCATTCACGCTATTTCAATTCTGAAGAAAGGAAAGATAATTTATATCATCACCCTGTAATGTGACTGCTGATTACAAATTCTCTGGTCATAAATCGATCCAGCGACTACTGCTGTGTTGATATGGTAATCTTGTAGAAATGTCTCCAACCTAAAACCAATATAATGATCGTCTCGCAATGCCCCAGCAACCACTCAAACCTTACCCAGCACCACCCTTATGGTATAAACCATGTCTGACAAGAGTCTCGTGTGTGATTTATTTTAATTAATGGAGCTCAAGCCTATAATTATGAAAGGTCTGCTAAATTCTTTGTATTCATGTTTCATTTAGGATTGAATAATATTTGATTTCATATTTGTCATGTAAAATGAATATAATTTTTCATCTGAGTAAATATTAATAAATTACTATGAATATTGTATTTACTTCAATTGCACTGTTTCATTTCAACATATATGCGTTTCCCATTATTCAATTTAAGTGAAATTTAGTGTTTATTCAGTTTTGTAATTATTTCTGACACCCAAATTTTACTTGTTAGTATCAATATCATGGAAACCTCATAATAGCAATCTTCGCTGGTATAAATTTAATTGTAATCGGTATGCTTAAATTAATTAGTATCCCGAGGTATACACCATAAGTTGCACGGGGTTTTAGGGATATGAGTTGGAAGTTAAGACAAAGAGTGGTTGGATGAAGGATTCGAAAGAACTAGGCAATCGAGAAATTACAAACACAAGAGTTTGCAGCATGTAAGTCCCGTCCAGCAAGGCTTAATGTGAGACTGAAATCGCAGTGTAGTTTGAATAACAGGACAGGATATGTACCAAAGCAAGGGTAGGTATGGTAGAGAGTTCGAGTGCATCAGTCAGATTCATTGTCTGTGGGTACAGTAGCAATATTGGACTCTGCCTGACAGCAGTCCCACCTCTAATAACCTCGACGTCGACGAGATGTAAAACCATAAGTAAAAAAAAAGACTGACAGCAGCCAACGGCTTTTATAGGTAGTAAGCGATCAGTGTAATTGCGTGTTCCTGTGTAGTTCGATTTGGCTTATTTGAGAAATAAGTGAGAGACCTCTAAATTGTATGCTTATCATGTTCTCAGAGAACGAGGAGATTTTCATTCGTATACATTCTGCCCAGCAATCGCCAGTGATCTCCTTAAAATGACAGGGCAATAGATTCTCATATACACTCTGCACCCATTACATCATAGTGTAATTAAATTATCTGAAGGTGACTTACAAACAAAAAGTCTTTTGCCAGCACATGAATTTCTGGCGTCTTTCTTGCTTACTTCAGTGTATCACTAAATGAGTTTAAGTGATACTAAAAGAAATAACAGGCCCATCCGACTGAAGACTCATCAGTGACAGTGACGTATACTCCACAAGCTCTAAGGAGAATTTAAAATTTAAACCTAAGAGATTGGTAATCAATTTCATGATCAGAAATAGTGCACAACCACCTATCCTGCCTTGTTGGAAATGTCCCGAATTATTTCTTCCACCCCTACGCAGGTGGCAACTAACCCTGTAGCTGGAGAGGGACACCATCATTGTGTAGTAATGATCAGTGCCAAAGAGATCGACTAATAGGTATTTTACAATTTTGTTGCACATTTGTTTGCAAACAATAGTATTTTAAATTTTTAGAATAACAATTATTTCTTCAATGTATATACAAACAATATTGATAATTAACTCAGATCCAACAATGTCCCTGTCTGTAATTTTCTAATTGTACAATAGTTCTCCGGTTCTACTGACCATGTAAGATTATGGGACAAGGATGGGCCGTTAGCGGTCTGCAGAAGGGATATGGCCGTGCACTAGTGTTTATTTAATGCGTGCACGTGTCACACATACAGAACCGCGTGAAGTTCAGAGGTCAGGAAGCGAGCGGGAACCAACAGTCACACGCCGCTCACTGTCACCTTGTTCATTCGGGAAATGCTCTTGCTTCTATATGCGATCAGTCTGATTGTAACCACACTGTAACGCTAGGTTAACAGTTCCACTTTCGTTGCGTGTGCTCCATTTCAATTAAATTAATAACAATATTAATAGCTTTATGTGTCATAGTTACAAGGGATAAAGTGCATCAGGCTGTGTTATGTAGAAATGGTTTCGTGCAGTATGTCCTGAGATTATAAATTAAAGAAGTTTTTCTCTGCGTTGTACATTGGTATATTCTTCGTGAGAAACTAACAGAGTTAAAATGCTGTTTAAATACAATATTTCGACGACTGAATTCTCCGTCTTCGTCTTCAGGTGAGGAGTGAACAAGCCGTAAAATCGGAAGCTTTAAGACTGCTAAGAGCGCGTTGTCAATAGAGTGACATAGGAACGGCAGGCGTTGTTACGATGACCAGCAGCACTCTCAGACGTCATTAGCATCCCGCGGTTGATCTCGTTAAGCTGGGATTGTAATTTCAACTTAGTTATTGTTGGATACCAGTTATTAAGGCTATTCGTCGTCAACGTCCCGTCTTTCGTGCTCTGCGATGTGTTAGTGACGTTAGAGACTGCTACTAGACGACTTAATAAGCCCGCCGTCAGTCTGTCAGCAATGTGATCATGCTTGTGCATTCTTTACCTGAAGAAGACGACGGAGAGTACAGTTTTTGAAATATGGTATTTAAACAGCATTTTAACGCGGTTATTTTCCCGTGAAGAATCTGCCAATGTCATGAGAATGTCTTTGAAAGAACTTTCCTGAAGAATCCCTCTATTACTTTGCGATATTTGGCGTAGAAGGAGAACATGCTTAACACATATTTGTCTTTTAATCTTACACATGTAATCATATCAAATGTTTACTGGAATTACATATCAGAAATTAAAACACATTACTAGGGAGATTCAGTACAAATTGCAACGATAGTAGATGTTAATTGTCTTAGCTGGTGCAAAAGATAATAAGCCGGCTCTCAAAGAGATTCCAATCAACCGCGTGACGTCACAGTTCCAAGTTCTTTGGATGGCGGGCGATTCGAATGGACAAATGGCGGCCAAGGAAGTATGACTTCACTGCCGTCAGATGGCAGAACCGTCCGGCTCAAACCACGAGAAACTTCATCAGCGCATGCGCGGCCAAAGAAATTCCATTCGGCCTCGTGATTCTCTATAACCTTCTAACACATAGCTCCAGGCTACTCAGACAGGTTTGTACAGGTCTGGATATTTCCGTGGACGAGTATTTCGCAGGTGCGCGTGTGACGTCAGCACTCTGGAATGCTGCCCGAGGACGCGCTAGGTAAAGGGTATCGTGTTGCGAAATTATCATTTGTGTAAATGCATTAGCGATCTACAAATACTTTCCGGTGTTTCAGTACCCGCGGACGTTAACACTCTGGAATGCGGCCGCTAGGTCGACGACAAGTATTTGCCCAGCCATAAAGTGTTGTAAAAGCGTGGGTTTATTCCGAGCGTGCAGAAATATTTAGGTATTTCAGTCTGCGTTTGCCCAGCCATTAAGTTATTTGGAGCACAGGTGTGAGATGCGGAGCTAGTCATGTTGTTGGCTGTCATCACAGCACTGCCGCTGGGTGTAAAAGGGTCAAGTGAGTACGCACTGGTCTCTATGCCAGTCTGTCTCTCGCAGTGTATGATTGTTACAGTATACATTTTGTTGCTCGCTTAGAACAATTTCTCAGTATCACTCTGATGCAGGTAATGTTCAATAACCTTAAATAATATTTATCGTGTGTGAATTTTATTGTTACTACTGATTTAATTTTCTTTTTAGATCTTCCTGTGCTATCCGCCTCCGAGGTTGAAAACATCTTTAAAAACTGTAAGTTAATTTTTCATTGCTAAACTATGCGAGTTTATACTATATATATTTTAAGGCAGATTTTTTCCCCTTTCCACAGTTTGTCCTCAGGAGCAAGGTGGGAGATCTGTATCTGCCTTGAATGGTAAGTGTTTTTTTTTTATATAAGTTCTCTTTGCTGTAGATTATTTTCATTTTTATGTTTGAAACTATTGATTTAAGTTTTTTTCGTGTGTGTGTTACTCTATACATTTGTTATAGGTCTTCCTGTAACTTCTGAGCTGGTACAGTATTTGCGAATTGTAATAGTTTACTGCAATAGTCTAATCTTTAGATATGAATTAATACTGATTTTTCTCTGTTTCCTCAGGAGCAGCAGGCTGATGAATTTTGGCTGGCCTGGCAGGTAAGTGTTTTTTATAATTACCTCTTTGCTGTAGATTTTTTCATATTATGTTTGAAACTACAGATTCACCTTTTGGCCTCGCATTCGGGAGGACAAGGATTCGAATCCCCTTCCGGGCATCCAGATTTGGGTTTTCCATGGTTTCCCCAAAACACTCCAGGCGAATGCCGGTATGCTTCCTTCAAAAAGGCCATGGCCGAATTCCTTCCCGTTCCTTTTACCAATCCCATCCCGCCTCTAATGACCTTAGCCGTCGACGAGGCGTAAAGCAATAATTAAAAAAAAGATTAACTTTTTTGTTTTAGATCTTCCTGTGCTTTTCAATAACTGTAATGAGGGGCCAATCAATACTGCTACTAGTGATAAGAGTTTTTCTGCCTAAAACTTTATACATTTTGTTTGAAACTACAGCTTAATTTTTTATGTTTTAGATCTGCCTATGCTTTTATGCTTTTCAGTAACTGTAATGAGGGGTACTCGATACTACTACTAGTGGTAAGTGTTGTCTGTATAAAACTATGTACTAATGTGGGACAAAGAGGTGAGCCGAATGTTGCTCGTCTAAAGCCAACGATCAGGGCGAGTGCTTACTGGAACTGTACATTGCAGTTCAAAAATTTAAAATTTTAAAAATACAAGCAGTTTTTGACATTTTTGAAGACCAGATTTCCGCGCTTATATTGAATTTTTCAACA